>OU015743.1:157789578-157800672 GCA_907169655.1 Acomys percivali
ACACACACACACACACACACACACACACACACACACACACACACACAAGTATTATGAAACCCAAAGAAACAAACAAACAAAAAATTTTTTTTAACTCTGGAGTTATCTGAGAAGAAAAAAAAAATCTCAATTGAGAAACTGCCGCTGTTGGATCTGGCTGCAGGTGAGGAGCCTGCAGAGCACTGGTTCTCAACTTTCCTGATGCTGCGACCCTTTAAACTCGGTTCCTTATATTGTGCCGACCCAAACCATATAATTACTTTTGTTGCTGCTTTATAACTGCAGTTTTGCTTCTGTTATGACTCATAATGTAAACAACAGTGTGATTTTTGATGGTCTTAAGCAACCCTTGAGAAAGGGTCATGGCTGAAGCTGAGAACAGCTGCTGTAGGGCTATTTCTTAATTAGAGATTGATGTGGGAGGGCTCAGACCACCGTGGGTGGTACCACTCCCGGGTTCCTGGTCCTGGGTGCTATTATAAGAAAGCAGGCTAACAGGTAGTGCACGCCTGTAATCCCAGCACCCTGAGAGGTGGAGGCTGGTATATCTCTGTGAGTTCGAGGCCAGCCTGGTCTACAAAGAGAGTCCAGGACAGCCAAGGCTACACAGAGAAACCCTGTCTCAAACAACAGACAATAAACAAACAAACAATGCACAACAAAAAAGAAAGCAGGCTGAGTAGGTCCCGAGGAGCGATCCAGTAAGCAGCACTCCTCCACAGCCTCTGCCTCAGGTCCTGCCTCCTGGTTCCTGCTCTGAGTTCTTGCGCTGGGCTCCCTCCTTGGGCTGAGCTTCAGGATGTCTCAGTCAAATTAAACCCTTTCCTCCCTAAGATGCGTTTGGTCTTGGTGTTATCACAATTGTAACTCTAAGACACCAGTGTTGGAGACACACACAGACACAGACACACACACACAGACACACACACACACACTCACAGCATAAATTCACAATGACGCACGAAAATAAAGTTTTAAAATAATATGAGTTAGTAAACTCTAGTAGCTACCTCTGATTCTTAAGTAGCTGGCATTTGAGAATTTTCTGCTATGTGCTTCTAAATCACGTCTGATCTCACACATGCAATAACAAGGCTGAGTGACTGTTGGGCTCCCACTGTCTGGCACAGGAGTATAAAATGTGGTTACAGCACTTTTCAGTGTCAAAATAATAGTGTCTTGAATTTCCACTCTCTTATTTGCCTTCATCTTCTCCACAAAAGTCGTATCAGTTGCTGAGATTTGTTGAGATTTACTGCATGAAAGACATAGAATTAGTTTTAAAGCAATGCTCAGAAAAAACATATAAAGATGACAGGCCCCACTCCCAACCCTGGGATTTTGTTTCATGTTGATTAAAACCAAGGATATTTTTCATAAGAGCCTTGAAAACATTTGCATTCCCACTGAGCGATCTCAAGCACTCATTCAGTCTGCGCACTGGGGCCACCAGAGCCCACACAGAAACCCCATTGGTTGCTCTGGCTCCCAATGGCTGAAATTGCTCAGGACGCGGCCTAGGGAATAGTTGCCCATGATGTCACTGCCAGCGCTCTCAAGTCAGGCTGTGCCATGGCCACAGTGAAGGAACTGCTGCTTCCTGCAGCCCTTGCTCGATGCTCTGCTGGGGGATGCATGTGACAGCAGCCTGCAACACTGAGATGGCCACACGCCCCAGATCTAACATCTCTCCTTTGTTCCCACATCCCGTATGACAGAAACTGGTCCAGGCTCATCAAGCAGGCCCCCGAGTGCATCAGCAGCCCTGACAGCTCAGTTTAACACAATCAAGAAATATCCTCTTTCCAATAAAGCAGACACTAAGTGATGGCTCTGCGGAAACCATCTGCTCAGGTCACCAGCCAGCGTACCACCTCAAACACCAGCAAGAGACAGTGTCACAACTTTTCCCTGAGACCCCCGAGCTGGGCACCTGGTCCATATTTTTATAAATTGCATTTAGAATGTATACTCTACAGATTTTGCCGAAACAAACAAACAAAAAATGATGAACTGAGGTTTCCTGGAAAAGAGGCACACTTGTGTTAAAGACTCTGCATGGTTTGACTCTACAGATTTTGCTGAAACAAACAAACAAAAAATGATGAACTGAGGTTTCCTGGAAAAGAGGCACACTTGTGTTAAAGACTCTGCATGGTTTGACTGACTGGTTGGTAGTTTGTACTTGTGAGAGCTACAGAGATGCAGATCAGGGCCAGTTAGCTTGTGCTATCTTTAGCCTAGGTAATAGCCACTCGGTACCTGTTTCTGTGTCTGACCTAATATCCTGTGACTGGCGGGTAAATCCTTTCAGAATGGATTATCTTCATCCTTTCACTTTCACTGGCCAAAAAGCTAAGTCATCAGATAACATCTAAAAAAAACAAAACAAAACAAAATGAAACAAAACAAATAAACAACTCTAGAGCAGCTCTACCCCCAATTTGCTATAACTCACCTACCCAATGTTTCCAGTGATAAGTTTGAGCAGTGCTCGTGACGCCCTAGATTCCACCTCTAGCAATTAGAAAAAAAATTTGAGCATGTTTTAAAGTAAAACACTAAGTTTAACAAACATTTCTAAATAAAAGGGATGTGATTGATGTCAGATTTCCTTACCACTTTTGGGCATTTTAAAAGTTTATTTGTTTTTTATTCTCTGTGTATGTGTGAGTGTCTGTGAACCACATGTATGTCTGGTAGCCTCTGGCAAGTGCTCTAAACAAGTGAGCCCTCTCTCCAGACCCAAACACAAAAGTGTATATACTGTTTTCACGATTAACCAAACCCTTGGACCTAAATATCACAGAGAAACATTAATCCATGGGTTTAATTTAGTTATCATCTCTGTACTTTATTATTATTAACTTTATTAAGTAATAAAATTGCTTCCTTAACTTCAGGGATCCCACGAACCATTTGAGGCTGCTGAAGATCTCAGCCTATAACTAGTACAAATCCAAGTTCAAAGTCATAGGTTCAGTACTTTCAGAACGATGACACCTGAGACTCAGATTCACCACCCTGGCTCCTCTCTTCTTCACCCTTGGTGGGTAGCTTAGCTGGGCATAGAGTTTTTAAGGACGGTTTTGCTGGCAATTAAATTCTTCCCTGACCTTTTTTTTTTTTTTTTTTTTTTTTTCTGCCTAAAAAATACATCACTTGCTGCTTTCTGACCTCACACTCAATGATACCAGTAGAATGAAAATGAAGGGATAGGCTGGGTGTGGTGGTGGCGCATGGTTTTCTTCAATCCCAGCACTCAGGAGGCAGAGGCAGGTGGATCGCTGTGAGTTTGAGGCCAGCCTGGTCTACAAAGTGAGTCCAGGACAGGCAAGACTACACAGAGAAACCCTGTCTTGAAAAACAAAACAAAACAAAACACAAAAAAAAAGGAAGGAAGGAAGGAAGGAAGGAAGGAAGGAAGGAAGAAAGAAAGAAAGAAAGAAAGAAAATGAAAGGATAGAAAATATGTGGCTGGAGGACAGACGGGTTGGTAATAGAGCACTCACCTAGTATACTTAAGGCCTTAGATTCAGACAAAATTGAGGAGTAACTGCACCGCACAGATAAAGTAAGCTTTAGATAAGACAATATGGTTATAAACAAATAGCAGCACTTGTTTTTGTTTGTTTGCTTTGTTTTTCTGATAGAACGAATAGCGGGAAGACATAATAATCATCCACACAGTTATCTACTTGTACCACTAAATTCATACCTGGTAAGAGCTATCTGCTTTAAAAATTGTGCCTTTGGGAGGCTGGAGAGGTGGCTCAGTTAAGAACACTTGCTGTTCTTCTAAGGACTTAGACTCAGTTCCTAGGACTCATATGACAGGTCACTATGTGTGTAACTCCAGTTCTGGGAGATCTAATACCCTCCTCTCATCTCTGAGGACACCAAGTACGCATATGGTACACATACCTACATGCAGGCAAACATACTCTTACACATAAAATAAAAATAAATGTATTTTTAAAAAACGTATAAAATTACACTTTTGGGATTTTGGAATACATTCAGCAAAAACTAAAAGAATTAAAAGAAGACATGACAGCTTAAAAATTATAGCTGCAGATTCAAATAGCTTTCTCTCTGTATTTGAGTAAGAAGATCGAGGACGTGGATAATACTATTAAAGAGCTCAAGTAAGCGTGTGTCAAAGACCCCATCTAGTGACACAGATTGTATAGTAAATACGTGTGGAAAACTTTTTGCTACAGACCATAAAACAATATAGTAACATTTTTATTACATTTATTTATTTTATGTATTCACAACATGCCACAGTACGCATGTGTAGGTCAGAGGGCCACTGTGGGAGTTAGCTCTCCTCTCCCACCATGTGGGTCTCAGAGATGAACCTCAGGCTATCAGACTTGGTTGTGGAGCGCCACAGATAGCAGTGCCCCCTGCTGCTTCCCTGGAGCAATGCGCAATGCGCTTGCGCAATGCGCCCTTGAGTGAGCCCCTTATGTGCATGTGCAATAGTATGACCCTCGGTGGCGCGATCCTTCTGCACCAATTGTGAGTGACAACGTGGCAGGCTCTGATTGGAGCAGTCGCACTATAAAGGCTTTCTGGGTGCGGTCCTCGGGGTCAACCGTTATTCAAGAATCCTGAGTAAACTGCCACAAGAAGAGTTCCCGGTGTTGGTGTCTTTCCTGCTGGTTGGGGGCGGCACCGACACTTGGTGGCCAGTGTTTTACCCACTAAGCCATCTCTCCAGTCCACCTGCCAAAAAAACCAACTCAAAAGAAATCTAATCATTCAAGGAAAGCTTCTGACCACAGTAAAATATTTTAGAAATTAACAGTAGAAATCTGGGAAGTTGGGGCCAGAGAGATGGTTCAGCGGTTTAGAGCACTGTCTGCTCTTTCAGAGGTCGTGAGTTCAATTTCCAGCAACCACATGGTGGCTCACAACCATCTATAATGTGATCTTATGCCCTCTTCTGGCCTGCAGGTGTACATGCAGGCAGAGCACTGTATACCTAATAAATAAATAAATAAATCTTAAGAGAGAGAGAGAGAGAGAGAGAGAGAGAGAGAGAGAGAGAGAGAGAGAGAGAGAGAGAGAGAAGAAAAGGAATCCTGGAAGTCCGTACGCATTAGTAAATACAGCAGATGCTTCCAACTAGCGCTGGTCAAAGAGGTGGTGATAGATGCGTCGATGCCTTGAACCAAGTGAGAGCAAAGTCGTGATGAGCCAAAATGTCTGCGGCCTGGAGCCTGGGCAGAAGGTATCTCATGGATGTTCATTGTAAAGGAAAAGCATCACCCAGAGCAAGTCCCAACCACAGTCTAAGAAAGGAGCAAAAACTAAGACTGGGGAGAAATTAATACAACGAAAAGCAGGAGATAGTCAAGAAAATTAATGAAAGCAAAAGCTGATCCTTTGCCAGGGTCAATACAATTCATAAATCTTTGGCTATGTTGAAAAAAAAATAGAAAAGATATATAGTCATAGAAGCAGAAATGAAGTTAAAGACCCTACAAAACTTAGCAGGATTATAAGGAATTTATTATTGTTGTAGTTGTTATTGTTATTATTTTAAGTACTTTAAAACAAGGTTTCTCTGTGTATTCCTGGATGTCCTGGAACTCACTCTGTAGACCAGGCTGGCCTGAGACTCAGAGATCCCCCTGCCTCTGCCTCCCGAGTGCTGGGATGAAAGGCGTGCACCACCACGCCACGCATATTGTTGCCACAAAATATTATTGAAGTGTTTTAAAATAAATGCTTTTATTGTGCACATGCATCTGGGTGCCCTTGGAGGCCAAGAGGCATCAGACCCTGTGGAACAGCTGTAGTTGAAGGTAGTTATGACCCACCCAGTGTGGGTGTTCTCCTTTGGAAGAGCAGCAACCAGTCCTAATGGCTGACCTAGCTGTGCAGCCCAAACTAAAAATCCTCTATCAACAAAGTGAACAGTGCAAATGAATGGGTCAGATTCTAAGAAAGAGGTACAAATGAATTAAATAAATTTAGAAAATTAGAATGTATAGTTAATTTAAAAAACCAAACAAAATATTATAAATAAGCTCAAAAAAGATTGATAATAAATGTAAATGACCAAACAAAATCATTAAAAGAAAACCTCCAAATTTAAGAACAATAAGTCTAGTTCTATGTTGCTCATAGGAATATACAGCATCACAACAAATATTGATTATAGAGGTTTGAGAAAAGATACAATGGAAATATCCCGATGAAAATCAAGCCAGTACACAAATACTGCATCAGATAAGGATGCTTTAGGAGCAAAGTTGATACTGCTGAGAGGGTTGACCATGCTTTGAATGTGTTCCCCTCCAAAATCTGGATGCTTCCCACTAATAGGATGAAGAGGAGACTGTAAAAGCCAGGTAGGCTGCAGGGGTGTGGGGCATGGCGGAGGGGGGGGCTGCTCCCTGGTGGATGAAATTCTAAAGAAGCTCCCTGTTGCATCCAGCCTGTTTGCTCTTATGTCTTCCATCCTGTGCAGATGCAGCTAGAAGGTCCTCGTCAGTGTCTGTTGGTCCCTTGGTCTTGGACCGCCCAGCCTCTGGGCTGTGATGAGTAAATTCCTGCTCTGTGCAAATCATTCAGTGCATAGTAGGTTTTATAAGTCACAGAGTGAACAACTTGAGAACACTCTACCTTGAAGAAAGATGTAGCAGTCGTCTCAATGCTGCTATGACAACAGTCTTCAGGCTGGGTGATTTTTGTTTCTCATAGTCCTGGGGTCTGGGAGGTCCAAGATCATGACAGCAACAGGGTCGGTGTCTGGACAGGGTATACCTTTAGTGTTCTCAACATAAGAAAGGCAGAGAGCACTGTGTCCTCATAGGCGGGTGGGGAAGCAGGGCGGGAGGGGGAGACACAGAAGGGCAGAGTGCCTCTCCACTGTATACTGATGCAAGCCTGAGGCCCCGCCCTGCTGACTCTGCTCTGCTTGAGAACCTCTCCTCTCAATGCCTTAATCTTGGATTTTCAAGTTCCAGTAAGTGGTTTGGTGAGACACGTCACCAATGGAAGAAATCCTACAGCACCTCTAGATTCTGAACACACTTAAAATGCTTTTCTTTTAATAATTCTGAAACTTCATCTATTAAGTCAAGGTCTTCGCATATTGAGTGCTTAGGCTTTTTGAATTCTAAGAGGTAGTAAATAAGATTTTAAAAAATCATTAATACCGTTAATCGAAAAGTTCATTGTAATGCCACTTACAGCAAGCACCCTCTGCAGTCAGATCATGCTAACTCTGATATGCGCTTGCAGATTCTACGCTGTTTCACTTTTACATCTGTTTATATCTAAACCCACAGCAGACTACCTTAATGTGTGAAAACTTGTACATTGATTAATTGACAAGGGCAAAGGTCAAGAGTGTGTTTAAGCATTTACTGTACTTACCGAACAATCATGAAACATGTTGAGGTTTATGAAATATATCCAAGCTGACTTTAGGAGTAGATTCATTTTGAGCCCAGAATACCTTATCTTAGAGAAAAAATAATACTCAGAAATAACGTATGTCCAGACGGGCATGGTGGTACATTCCTGTAATCCCAGCACTTAGGAGGCAGAGGCAGGCAGATCTCTTGTGAGTTAGAGGCTAGCCTGGTCTACAAGGTGAGTCTAGGATAGCCAGGGCTCTGTTACACAGAGAAACCCTGTCTCAAAAAACCAAAAAATAAAATTAAAACAAAACAAAACCCCCAAAATAAGAACAAAACAAAAAATACACAATGGCCATCTTACTCTGAGAGAATATACATATAAAAATACTGAGAGCAACAGATTTTTATCACTCCAGTGAGTAAAATTGTAACTCAAATCCATGCTGATAAAAATAAATGCATTGACACATTCTTATGACAGAATGCCAACCAAAACATGTGTAGTGCATGGTATAGTTGGACAGTAACTATTTGACAAGTGTCACATCAATAATTAATAAAAGTGAGAGTTGTCAGTGAAGCCAGGCATGGTGGTGTACATCTCTTTATCCTTGTTCTTGGGAGGATTTAGTAGGAAGATGTGGGACAGGCTACATAGTGCACTGTAGGACAGCCTGAGTTACATCATGAGATCCTGTCTCAAAAATCGAAGAATAAACAACCCATAATAACAACTGAAGAATTGTCTGCTGATGCTGCTATGTGTATACAATATTGACGAGGCCAGCAAGATAGTTCAGTGGGTGAAAGAAAGCTCTTGCTGCCATGCTGGCTGAGCTGAGTTCAGCCCCCGAGAGCCCACGCTGTTATTTAAATGTAATTCCTGTGGTGGAAGGAAGGAGGTGACTCCTACAGGTTGGCCTCTGATCTCCACGTGCATGCCGTGATGTGCTGCCCCGTGAATAAATAAATGCAAAAAACCAAAACAAAACAGGATACGTCTGGTCTCAAGGTGTCTCCACATAGCACGGTAGTCACAAAGAGAACAGCAACTCTGGAGGGGAGAAGCCTGGAGAACGCTGGTTTATCCGGGGTAGAGGCTGGTTTCCCAGCAACACAGGAGACAAGTGCGCAGCATCACTCCCTGGCAACTCTGCCAAAGGAAACAAAATCTGGACCTTACCACAAGGAGACGTCAGATAAGCCTGAGTTGGAGGACATCTTCCAAAACGATTGGTCTGTAACCCTGAAAACATCAAGGCCAGGAAGGGTCTCAGGCTGAGGGAGAGTAAAGAGGTGTGGTAAGTGCAGCATCAGATTCTGGCGTAGGCCCTAACACGTCCACTGCAACGCAGGATGAGACAAAGATAACTGGCCAGCTCAGGGGCTTTTCACTTCTGACAATTGCATGGTAGTTATGATAGAGACCGTCTTTCTTAGAAATCCTACAGTGCCAGGCTGGGAAGGAAAGGGCTCTTTCTCTCTAATGTACTCTCATACACAAAAGCAAGCATGGCAGGGGAGTTTGAATAAAGAATTTCCATAAATTCCTGATATGGTCCTTTAAAAAATTATTTGTGAGTGTGACATATGTGTGCCTGTGTGTGTGTGTATGTGTGCATGTAGAGGTCAAAGAACAACTTTTTCCTATTATTTTCTGTCTATAAGTGTTTTGTCTGCGTGTATATCTATACATCGCACACATGCCTGGTTCCTATGGAGGCCACAAGAGAGTGTGAGGTCCCCTGGGATTAGAGTTACAGATAGCTGTGAGCTACCATGTTGAACCTGAGTCTCCTGCAGGAGTAGCAGCAAGTGCTCTTAACCACTGAGGCATCTCTCCATTCCTGCTGGTACAATTCTTTTTTTTTTGGCCGAGGGTAGTGAGGTTTGAGATAGGGTCTCTCTGTGTAGCCTTGGCTGTCCTGGAATTTGTTCTGTAGACGAGGCTGGCCTTGAACTCACAGCAATACGCCTGCCTCTGTCTCCCAAGTGCTGGGATTAAAGGCAGTGTGCGCCACCATGCCAAGCGATACTGATTTTTAAAATGTGGGTTTTAGTTGTATTTCAAAAATCTCAAATTAAATTTATTGATTGTGTGCCTGTGTCCATGTCCGTGTGTGTGTGTGTGTGTGTGTGTGTGTTTGTGTGTGTGTGTGTGTGTGTGTGTGCTCACGTGCACAAGAATTCAAACTATGGCATGTATATAGAGGTCAGAGGGTAACTTGTAGGGCTCAGAGCTCTCTTTCTATCCTGAGTTCCAGAGATTAAACATAAGGCTGTCAGCCTTGTCTAAGAGCAACTTACCCACCGAGCACTTCTCTCTCTCACTCATAGGTAGACTGCACTACAGTCCTTCCACAAATGGTCTCACTGTGTCTTTCTAATGTGCCTTCTGTCCCCACAGAACACGCCATGGGACAGGTTCACGCTTTGTGTGTTTCTTCTGGGCAGATGGAAATTAAAGTGGGAAGTGGCGGTGGTGCTGCTTTTTTTTTTTTTTTTAAAATAGCTAAACACTCTGCATCTTGAAAAGCAATAAAACACGCTGCAGAAGCCGGGTACATTTCCAAACCTCTTGCTCATTACAGAGATATGCATCTAAGGAACTTTGGGCCGAGTTCTGGGGCAGCTCTTTTGAATTCGAACAAAAAGGAATCTGTTTCCAAGCTCACAAGGGCAGGTCTGGAAGCTCCATTGATTTAAATAATAATTTCCAATTAATTCCTTAGTCATTTCCTGATTTTCTGAAATAATTGGGTTTCAAAGTGGCAACCCTTAAAATTGGGTGAAACTGAGAATGCTGGGACTGACTCTCTGAGCTAAACTTTTAGCCGTCTATGAAAATGCAAAACCAGAAGTCGGGGCCTGGGTTGAGATGCGTCATCTGCAACAACAGTCTATTTGTGGTCTCTGGAGTGCAGAGGCCCAGCGCTCCCAGGGGACGGTAAGCATCCAGTGCCACATGGAATCACACAGGTGCTTCTCCTGGCTGAGGCCCAAGGCCTGATAACACAGAGGATAGCAGTAAGGCCACAGTGGGAACAGATCCAAATTCTCTAGCCAAGCCTGGCAGCGTAATTGCAGCTCCATATTGGGGGTTGGGGGCTGGGGGCTGGGGGCTGGGGCCTGGGTGGGGGGGAGAAAATAAGTTGTGATGTGGGAGTGGGGTAGGGAGGGTCTTCAGGAACTTGTCTTCTTGCGTTCTTGGCCTTGCTGGCTACTGACCACATTACTAGCGGCCCCTCCCTCTGTGGCTGGGCTGCCTCTACTCCATGGAGTACTTACTACCTGGCTGCTGGGCCCTGCCAAGGCTCGTGTGCCCTCATAACTATTCTGGGTGCAGCTGTTGCTACACCCCACCCCCACCCCCAGCTTCAATGCCGTCATGCATAGTCTTCTGCTGCTAAATAAGGTGACTGTACAGTTTTAGAAAATAAGGAAATGCCTCAATCCACAGGCTAATAAACTAGTCTCTAGTCTATAAAAGGTTTCCCAGAAAGTCCTGTAAACTGGGCTTTCCTGATAAGCAGGGGCAGATTTAACACAAAGCCAACAAGGCTCCAGCTACAAAGTCCGCCACTTGCAGAGGCCCCTGGAGGCTGTGAGACCTAACCGTGTGCTTACACCGCCATATGTACTCTCTTTTGTTCTTTCTTTCTTTCTTTCTTTCTTTCTTTCTTTCTTTCTTTCTTTCTTTCTTTCTTTC
>OU015743.1:157825426-157890881 GCA_907169655.1 Acomys percivali
AGAAAGAAAGAAAGAAAGAAAGAAAGAAAGAAAGAAAGAAAGAAAGAAAGAAAGAAAGAAAGAAAGAAAGAAAGAAAGAAAGAAAGAAAGAGGAGGGGCAGACAGAAGGTGACAGCAGCAGCCCTAGTAGAGGAAGGAGAGACACTGGGAAAGCACCCTGTTCTGTGCACTCAGAAGCCCTGAGCCCTGTTTTTGAAAGATCACTACTAAGGTGGCAGCTTAGGGAGCCAGGTTATTGCATGACCTACCTGCACTCTTGGGAGACGATCCTCTGAAACATGGCTAAGGAATACGCTTGGGGAGAGAAAGGCTGGATCAGAATCACTCAGTACAAACCTGGTTAGAAGCACAGTCCGCAGGGAACCACAAACTCGGGTTGTAAGCGGTGTGCCGGACATTGGAAAGGAGCACCTTCCAGAGTCTAGGAGCTCCCAGGTTTCCGGGCTTCCGTAAGGACAGCACAGGGATGTGACCAGCACGTGTGACCCAACCCACGAAGGACTTCCCAAAGACCGGGTGACCGCCAGACTGGAGCCTGTGAGCAATCTGGACCTCCTTCGTACTCCCCACTTCACCTACTTCTCTTCACAGCTACTCCTCGTTTCTGTTTGTTTGTTTTTGGTTTCTTTTTAGCACCCAGTGTCAATTTCAGAGGGCAGCTCTGTCTTACTATGTCTCAGCCCTGCCCCGCCCCCTCCCCGCCCCCCCTTCTCTCCTCTCCTCTATTCTTTTTTTTTTCCTTCCGATTTTCCTTTTCACAGGTTTTACCAAAAAAAGAGAGACTGCCCTAGTTTTTGTGGGATCTCGGCATCTTGGTCTCCTGAGAACTGGGGTGTTTTAAGCCGTCTGGCTGCGTTTCTTTACCTCGTGCTTTACTCTGCCTTTCACCAAAACTGCCACATCTACCCCCATTTTCTTTTCTGTCCTTTTTATTTTTTTTTCCTTCTATTTTTCTATACCAACCCAATAGCCATCATTAATATTGATTTATGTTTTTCCTTCAGGTCACACCTGTAGTAACTAACGTCTCAGAGCACACAGTACTGTCTATCACTGTTCCTTTGCCTCAAACATGACCAGAAACGAACCTCCCCACACCACATTATAGGTAGCACATTAAACACACAGAACAACCAAGTACACTGAAAACTACAAAAAAAAAAAAAAGAAAGAAAGAAAAGAAAAACAATAACAACAACAAAAACAAAAACAAAAAAAAAACAAGACAAAAACACCCAAATGACATATAATATCAGCAGATTTGTTAGTAGAAAAATTGAACCTAGGATGCTTTAGAATGTTGTGTTTGAGGCTCCAACAACAGCTGCCACCTAGAATACTGTGTCTGTCATAACAGAAGAAAAAACTTTCCATGGTAAACACAGGCCAGTTCTACAGATGCTACTGAAGAGAATGTTTGTGACTGACAGGAAAGATGAAGGCATCCTTGGTGCTATGGGAAAGAACAGACTACCCTGTAACAGTAGCTAAACCCATGAGGAACAGGGAAACAGCAGCTGACAGGAAGTAAATAAAAAGGAGAGTCATTGAGAGAAGGGTATTTAAGGCAGCGTGGAGAAGAAGAGAGAGCTTTTGGCTTTTTCCCTTCTGACATGTCAGCTGAGTAGGAAGGTCAGCTGAGTGCTTTCTCTGCCTCTCTGAGCTAGCAGGCTTTCACCCCAGGGTCTGGCTCCTGAGTCTTCTTTGGTAAAATCAAAGGATTGGGATTTTCAGTTTTTTATAACAATACATGCCCAGAGTTGTTTTGATTCTAGATGTTGTTGACTGACTCATGAGTAGTCTATAAATAAGCAAATTATAAACACAATAAATTATATTACACCAGTGAAAGCATTGTGTTATACTCTGCCACCAGGAATGGAGGTCCATTCCTTGTAATGTTTTAGCTATTCCATCATACCCTTGAGAGAAATTCCTGGTGAGCAATGTGAAAATGTGTCAAAAACTTCTTGCTGTAACTGTTTAACATCAAAACTTAAATTCTCTCTCAAATTTTGTAAATTACATTTAGTATATTCTCGTGTATAATATCGATTTAATTTGTGTGAGGGCAATACAAAAGGAAGTATAATTCCAATCACATTGATGCATGTATTTAATTTACAATCAAAACAATCAATACTATCCAAAGTTAGATCAATGTTAAGGTAACTTTACACAGATGTAATATGATAGAAGCTCGTTTATTTTCTTCTGCCCTACACCGTAAGCAGAATCTGAAACAATATACAAGGGTTTGTGAACCAGTGATAATAAATGAATCAAAACAGACAATTCTACTTGTTGGGCGGTGAGAAAAGAAATATTAATAGAGAGTTGGAGAGATGGCTCAGAGATTAAGAGCACTGGACGCTCTTCCAAAGGTCTTGAGTTCAATTCCCAGCAACCACATGGTGGGTCACAACCATCTATAATGAGATCCTGTACCCTCTTCTGGGGGAATACTGTATAAATAATAAATAAATAAATCTTAAAAAAGAAATATTAATAGGTTGATGAACCAGGTGTGGTGGCCCATGCCTTTAATTCCAGCACTCGGGAGGCAGAGGCAGGAGGATCGCTGTCAGTTCGAGACCAGCCTGGTCTACAAAGCGAGTCCAGGACAGCCAAAGCTAAACAGAGAAACCCTGCCTTGAAAAACAAACAAACAAACAAACAAAAAATAGGTTGATGAATATCTGGATCGTGAATCACTCCCTGTACCATTAGATGAGACATCAGTAAAGTAAATATCTGCCTGTGGACTGGGAGAGGACAGGAAATTTTTGTGATCACAAATTCAGTTTGTATGAGAAAACTCCATAGTTTTTCAGCTGCATAATGATTTCCTACCCTTCCATAGTAGTCTGCAAATGAAATTTGAAAACCCAGCCAGGCGCAGTGACACACTCCTGTAACCCCAGCACTCAGGGAGGCAGAGGCAAGCAGATTTCTTTGAGTTCGAGGACAGACAGGGCTACAAAGCGAGTCTAGGACAACAGCCAAGGCTACATAGAGAAAACCTGTCTTTAAAAAAAGAAAGAAGGAAGAAAATAAATAAATTGAAAATCTGTAGGATTCTGCAATGCTCATAAAAACGAATCAGTAGGTAAGGGTAAAATAATACGGCAAGGATCAACCCATATCAATTTTTGACATCAGGCTCCCTCCTGACTTACTAATTGAGCATGAGGGCTGGTATCTTATGGCCCTTATGGTGTACATAGATCCATTTGAAAGGTTCATCCTCTTGTCTATAATACCTGTAGGGGACACTTTAGTGGGGGAAATAAATAAGTTTAAAGGCAGTAAACGATCCACATGATACACAAATGCCTCTTTTAGTATGGATTCAGATAGCTGTAGTTCTCCCTTAAGTAGCAGCTCCTAATGAAAGAGCCGACTGATTGCAATCTGAAGCTGGCACAAATGTTACCATTTTTGGATTTAAAGCCTCCACTCATTGTAAGGGCTGTTTGCATTGTTTGTTTTAATCTCCCACAGTCTCAGCAACAGACAACTCGTTGCACCAACCCTTTGAAGAAGCTTTCATCAGCAATAGCCACAGCTGTTCCTGGTTTTCTTCCTACGCAGGTTTTCCCTGCCAGTCTATCTTAGAGACAGAAGTGCCAGCAGTTTAGTATTACTGTCATATTTTATAGGATTTGAATAATTTGTATTTGCCTTTTATTTTTAAGGCATGGAAATTTAGCTTGAAGGAATACACTAAACCTTTTTTCCTTTTTTTAATCCCCTTTCCCAGACAGGGTTTCTCTGTGTAGCCTTGGCTGTCCTGGACTCACTTTGTAGACTAGGCTGGCCTCGAACTCACAGAGATCCGCCTGCCTCTGCCTCCCGAGTGCTGGGATTACAGGTGTGTGCCACCTCAGCGGGCTCCCTTTTTTTCTCACTTTCTTTCATTTCTGTCTGCACTCCACTCAGGTCCCATCCATCCCAACTTTCCGTTTACTAGACTTCATCCTCACTGGCCTCATCCTAAATGTCTCCATCCATTATATCCTTTCTACACTGACAAGAGTTCTGAGACATTCCTTTTCTCTCAAGTTAGGTAGGTTTCCATTTTCAGTGTTTCTATCCTTAATGTGCTAATTTATTCACGAGGCCAGTTCATGTTGAGCCTACAGGATACTCATTTTGGGTGAGGATGTGCAAGCCGGGGTAACAAAGCTAACCATCTTGTCCGGAAGACTCTGAATCTTCCTTAGTCCACCCAACACGCTGTCATCTGAATTTAAATAAACAGCAGAGTCAGTTAAAATATTCACTCAAACCCCGAAGGTTCCTGTCTTGGCAACCAGAAGCATGTGAGCTCACCCTGGAGTCTATTCTACCTGCCTTGCCAAGATGTGTCCTGCAGAATTTATTTATTTATTTATTTATTTATTTATTTATTTATTTATAAGTGGCCAGATTGGCTGCAATGGAAACCATTTGCTGACATCTGTTTTTGAACAGCACAGGCTCCTAAAGGAGCTAATTTCGCTCTGGGTTTGTAGGTCCCCACATTTCTACATAACTTTAGGAAGCCCATGACATTTCCTGTCTCTCTCTGAGGCCTGACTAATCCTTGGCAATCTTCACTGGCATTATCAAAATCCAATTGTTTTAATAATAATTCTTGGATTTGTGTCCTGCTCCCACTTGTTTTTCAATAGCATCTTTAAGTTTCTCTATGAGGTCGACATAAGGCTCCAAGGACCTTGTGTAATTTTTGTTTAACTAGAAACAGCATTTTCTCTCTTAAATCCTTGTGCCTGCATAGGGAAATCTCTTTATCTTCCTTAATTATTCCAAAATTGAGCGGGGATTTCTTCCCCTCTTCTATATGCCTCTCTGTCTCGTGCTTCTTCACCTAACGTTCTTTCTTCTGGAAACCCAGGTTTACGATCACAAACAACTTGCAAGCAGTCTAACAGCTGTGATTTTAATCCTTGGGTTCTCCTTTTTTTTTTTTAAAGAAATGGTGTACAGGACTGTAGAGATGGCTCAGAGGGTAAGAGCACTGACTGTTCTTCCAGAGGTCCTGAGTTCAATTCCCAGCAACCACATGGTGGATCATAATTATCTATAATGTGATCTGATGTCCTCTTCTGGCATGTAGGTGTACAGGCAGGCAGAGCACTGTATACATAATAAATAAATAAATCTTAAGAAAAAAAAAAAAAAAGAAATGATGTACAAGCTTGACATAAGGCAAAGCCTTCCCTGGTTTCTGTCCCATTACACTCACTCATCTCCTTCTGTGAGAGTCTTACCTTCTACCCAATTTCAAGTCTCTGTTCGGGTGCCACTGTTACTCTATTTGGTGGAATGAACCTGGGAGAGTGGAGCCAAAAATGAGGCAGGCTAAAGGCTCATGCAATAGCCATCTTTACTCAGGGCATCAGACACTTTATATTCTGAGGCTTAGACAAAGTCAGATGAGCAAAGTTCACTTGAGTTCAAGCTGTATACAGTCACCATGGCAAGATCACATCATAGGCTGTATGCAGTCCCCATGGGACTGTCTTGTTTACTTGGAGTTTTTTTTTTTTTTTCCCATAAGCTCTCAGAAATCTCTTCAGATAGCTTCATTCATGGACTGACAATACACAATAAAGAACATGTCATTAACGTAAGGGAATGATCCATCAAGATGGATTAACAATTTATATAGTGAGTGACTTCAACGCCACAATTTCCCCCAATAAATGGAGCATTCCAATTAAAAACAAAGCAGATAGATGTCTGAGTTAAACAGTTTCATAGGTAAAATGGATGCAACAGACATCCACAGAGCATTCAGCTCAAAGGCTGAGTAATATGCAGTTTTCTGTGTATACCATGAAGCTTTCCCCAAAATAGGCCATGAAAATACATATCTCAGCAAACGTAAGAAAACCGGAGTGGCTCCTTATAGTCTATCCAACCACCATGGAACAAAACTAGAAACCAACAGCAAGAGGAGTGATGGGACACATGTTAGTTCATGGCTATTAAACAGCACGCATGACTGAACAATATCTGGATTGTTATCAATGAAAGTAAGAAGTGGAAAAGAACTTCTTAGGAGCAAACAAATACTAAAACACAACATATCAAAACCCGTAGGCTCTAGTGAAAGCAGTTCTCGGAATTTTGTAGCTATAAGTGCTTATATTAGAAAGCCAGGGCAGAATTTAATAAAATGGAAAAAATATATAAAGAATCAATAAAGCCAAGATTGGCTTTGAAAGGATAAAAAAAAAAAGATCAACAAACCTACAGATAAACCCAGCAAAAGAAGAGAGAAGATCTACCTATATTAATAAAACTGGAGATGAAGAGGGAAACATCACAACAGATACCAACGGAAGTCAGAAAATCGTTAGTGTGTAACTTGTAAATTTATATTTCCACTAAAAAGGAAAATCTAAAAGAAGCTAATGAATTTTTAGATGCAAATGACCATATCGAAATTAAGACAAAATGAGATTTTAAAATTTAAACAAATTGATAACAATCAATAAACTTGAAGCATTAAATTAAAAGAAAATCCTAAATTAAAAAGGGAAGCTCCAGTTGGATTCAGTGTTGAACTCTATCAGGACTGTCAAGCAGTAGTAATAGCAACGCTTCTCAGACTGTTGCAAGACACAGAAAAGGAAGAAACTCTGTATGAATCCAGTTTTACCCAGATACCTAAATCAAATACACACACACGGACACACACACAGACACACACACAGACACACACACACACACACACACACACACACACACACACACACACACAGAGCTATAGGCCAATCTCCATGATGAACATAAATGTAAAAATTCTCAGTAAGATACTTGTAAACTAAATTCAAGAACCCTGAAAAAGCTCATGATTAGAGTAGGTTCATTCTAGAGATGAGAGGACCATTTAACATAACCAAATCAACTGATGTGATGCATATATAAGTGGAATCACGGGCAGAAATCACATTTTTGGCAAAATGCAGCGTCCTTTCATAGGAAAGTCCTGAGGTTCCAGGTATGGTGGTGCACACCTTTAATCCCAGCACTGAGGAAGCAGAGGCAGGTGGGAATCTGTGAGCTCAAGTCTTACATGGTCTGCACAGCAAGCTCCAGACCAACTAGATAGTGAGATGCTGCTTTAAAGAAAAAGATCCTGTAAAGACTAGGAACAATTCCAATGTAACCAAGAAATCTATAGCAAACCTGTAGCCAACATTATTCTAGATGGGAAAAACTTAAAGCATTTCCATTAAAACCATGAACAGGACAAGAGTGTCCACTTTCTCCACTCTTATCCAATATAGTACTCGAACTCTTAGAACAGTAAGACAAGTGAAAGAAACAAAGAGGATGATGATGATGATGATGATGATGATGATGATGATGATGATAAATCATCCCACCAGAAAGCTCTTGGGCCCAATAAACATTTTTAACAAAGTGGCACGATACAAAAATAACATACTAAGCTTTGTCTCAGTTATTTATCTCATTGCTGCGATAAAGTGCCCGACAGGAGCAAGCTAAGGGAGGAAGGTTTTATTTTAGCTCACAGTTCCAGAGAAGAGTCCACCATGGTTAGGAAATCAAGGCAGCAGGAACTCAAAGCAGCTCAAATTGCATCCACAGTAAGAAAGAAGAGAGGGCCAGGCCTGGTGGTGCACACCATTAATCCAGAAGGCAGAGGAAGGTGGATCTCCCTGAGTTCCAGGCCAGCCTGTTTTACAGAGCCAGTTCCATTTCAGCCAGAGCTACAAAAAGGAACCTTGCTTTTAAAATAACTTTTATTATCCTTAGGTAATTGTTGCTTTAGAGGCTTACTGCCTCCGTTTGCTACCCTAGGCCTGGCTCTGGAAGCTTCTAGCCTCCATAAAATTTAACCTAGGCCTAGCATGCTTTCAGCCTCTGAGATTTACTGCTGAATAAGCTCACTCTTTCTAGTTCTTTCTAAACTCTGGATGGCTGGTTCAACTGGTTCTGGCTTAAACTCCTCTCCTAGCTGACTGATTCAATCTGGCTTCTCTCAGTTTCTCACTGAATAGCTCTGCTTGGCCTCAAACTAACTCTAGCAATCTGTTCTAGTCTTCTGACTCCTTCTCATTCTCTGGCTTGTCTGTCTTCACCTGTGTCTAGTTTGTTCTCTCTTCAGCCTGTCTCTGTGAAACAAACCCTCCCAGTATTCCATGAGCTGAACTGCCACAAACTCAACCCCTCCACTGCCCTGCCTCTCAGCTCCCTGACTTAATTGGCCTTCCTGAACAGAGCTCACTAGATCTCAGAGATCTGCATACCCTGTCTCTCCAGAGTCCACCACGCCCGGACCTAAGCTTTTCTTTACCTGAAACTTGCTCTGTACCAGGCTGGCCTTGAATTCAGAGATCTGCTTGCCCCTGTCTCCTGGGATTAAAGGCGTGTCTGCATTCCACAGACCTAGCAGGTCTTTTGGGTGTGATTTCTTGTCAGAGCAGCCATGTTCTGAATTAAAATTCCTCTACACCCTGTCTCAAAAAACCAAACAAGAAAGAGAAATGAAAAAGGAGAGGCTCTAATGCTGATACTGAGCATTCTTTCTCCTTTTTATCCTCTCCAGGGTCCAGGCCTGGACCAGTGACTCAGACTTTTAGAGTAAGGCATCCCACCTCAATTATCCTAATGGAGAAAATCTCTCACAGCCATGTGCAGAAGATAAGCTCATCTAGATCATCCCTCTCACGTGGGCCTGGAGGTTTGTCTCCTAGGTGACTCCAGACCCTGTCAGACCGACAATCAACACTGATGTCATAACCTCCCTACACACCTGTAGCAAGCAAGCACACTGTGAAAGAAATCGTAGGACAATCCCATTCAAAATTGCAGAAACAACACAACCTACAAACAAAGAAACAAAATCTTGGAATATTCTGAGCTGAGATGTAAAAGACCGTGGGTGTGGTGGCTCATGCCTATAATTCCAGCACTCAGGAAGGCAGAGGCAGGTGGATCACTGTAAGTTTGAGGCCAGCCTGCTCTACAAAGTGAGTCCAGGACAGCCAAGGCTACACAGAGAAAGCTTGTCTTGAAAAACCAAAAAAAGAAAAAAGAAAAAAAGAAGAAGAAAAAGAAAAGAAAAGAAAAAAAAGAGACGAAAGACCTATACTTTAAAAATGTCAAAACACTGAAGACTGAAAGACCTCCCATGTTCATGGCTGGAAGAATTAATACTATAAAAGTGGCTTTAGTCCCTAAAGCAATATATACAAAATCTCTATGAAAAATTCAATGTCATTCTTTACAGAAAAAATTTTAAACTCTTAAGTTTCATATAGAAGCACAAAACACCATGGATAATCAAAGCAATCCTGAGCAAAAAATACTAGCTCTGGAAGTATCACCTGATTTCAACCTATAAAGACCTTAAACTCTGAAGCTGCTGAAGGAAAGAGTCAGGGAAACACTTTAAGATAAACGTGTGAGTGGCTTTTCTGAGTAGAACTGTAATTGCTCAGCAAACAACACCTACAACTGACAAAAGCTTAAGAAACCAAAAAGCCTCCTTATAGTGAAGAAAATCAAGTAAAGATGTCGCTCACAGAATGGGAGGAAACCTTCTCTACTGAGAGGGAACCAACATCTAGAATATAAGAGAACTCTGAAACCTAAACAACAAACCAAACAACTCAGCCAATACATGGGCTAATGAAATAGAGATGTCTCAAAAGATGAATCAGAAACAGTTAATACACACGTGAAAATTCGGTCAACCCGACCAGCTACCAGAGAAATGTAAATGAGAGCATTAATAAAATAAACAACACCGGGCAAAGTGGCACATGCCTGTTATCCTAGCACGCAGGGAAGCAGAGGCAGGCAGATCTCTGTGAGTTCAAGGCCAGCCTAGTCTACATAATGAGTTCTAGACAGCCATGGTTACACAGGAAACAAAAAAACAAAAACAAAAACAAAGAATCAAAAAAGATAACAACTGTTGGCAAGGGTGTAGACAAAAGGAAAATCATATATGGTGCTAGTGGGAATAGAAATGGTCCAGCCACTATGGAAGTCAATGGGGGAAGCCACAGTATTCTACTGTGTGCCTCGCCCCAAGATGGCGCCTGGCATGTAGCCAGCTTTGCCTCAAAAGTAGTAAACAAGTCCTTATTAGGGCATGGCCCGCTGCCTGCAATAGTTCCGCTTTCAAGAGCCAATAGAGTACGGAAACGTGGCGTTGCTTGATTGGATGCTTGGATGTCTATAAAAGGGTATGAGGGGAGTGGTTCGGGGGAGAAGACGGCAAGAAGAGCCTGAATAAACTGCTTGAGAGAAGAACTGGGTGCCGCGTCTTCCTTGCTGGTCGAGTGGGACGCGACAAGTCAATATGGAGGGCTCTCAAAAACTACAATTAAACATACCATATGAACCAGCTACCCCACTCCTGTGTTTACCCAAAGAACCTCAGACCAGCATATCACAGAGACAACTCCATACCAGTGTTCATGGAAGAGTAATCCACAGTGGCTACGTTATGGATTCAATCTAGCAATCCTGTAACAGGGGAGTGTGCATAATAAAGATGTGGTGTATATGCATAATGGATTGGTTTTCAGGAACAAAGAGAAACAAAGTTTTGTTGCTCACAGAATAATCGATGCAACTAGAGATAATCCTTCTTAGATTTTACATAGATGCAGGGCATCATGTATGTCCAGAGGAGCAAAGGGGCCTAGTCGGGGGAATGGAACAAAAGAAGGATGGGTGTGTGAATATGTATATACTTGGATGAAAATCTCCATATGTGACATATTTCCATTTGTAATGAATATAAACAATGAAAATTTAAGAGACAAATAAGCAATAATAGCAATAAGAAAAGAGACCTTGATATTTATACACAAAGAACTCAACAGCATCTGATAGGGCTAAGTACAGAGTGAAATCACCAAATAACAAAGCAATAAAGAACCCATTCTTTTGCTGGAATATTAGCTTCCTCAGGGTATAGCTTATATTATTAATTTGACAGCCTCCAGCTTACACAGGGTCAGGAAAGCAGTGGCCCATCAAAGCTGAAATGTACTTCTAAAAAAGGGTAGGATAAGAAAGGGTTGCCAGGTGGTGGTGGCACATGGAGGCAGGTGGATCTTTGTGAGTGCCAGGCCAGCCTTGTCTACAGAACCAGTTCCATGACAGCCAGGGCTACACAGAGAAACCCTGTCTTGAGGGGGAAAGACTCACAAGAAGATAGATTGAGTGAAGTATTTAAATCAAGAAAGAATCTTCGAGGGTAACAGTAGAGGTAGGACTGGGGGGCAGGTGAAGCCATTCCTACAAAAGTACAGGACAAGGAGAAGTGTTTGCTTTGGCCTTGGCTTGGAGAATGATTTTTTTAAAATATAAAAATTTTATTGATTCTTTGAGAACTTAAACATACATGCAATGTATTCTGAACACACATCCCTATGTCTCCCCCTAATTCCTCCCAGATACTCTTATGTCTTAAAAAAAAAAAAAACCTACTGAGTTCAACTCATGCTGCCCACATATTCATAAAGTATAAGGCCTTTGACTGGGGTGTGGTCACTCTACCAGGAACACACACATTACTGCAGAGGGTAGGAATCCATTATGAATAAGCTTTGAAAATGTTGGAAACCCCTTTTGCTCTACCATATTTTCTCCCTTCGGTGGTATCCTAATTTTGCGAGTAAACTGGAGCTAAGTTTGTGTTGCTTAAATGTTTGGTGTGTTTGTTTAAGATGCTCTGTGAAAAGACCGTGATCACTCTTGAGGAAGGAGAGGTGCTTACTGACAGTGCTGCATGCTCCTGCCAGATCATCTCAAGTGCACATAGAAGACTAGGCTAGGGAAGGGCCAGACCTGAGTCAATGCTATGCGTTTTTTATTGTAGCTCGGGTCTGGTTTGCCTCTGCGAGAGCATTTTGATGATGCAGATGTCTTATTTCTCAACACTTTATGTTCCTTCTCCAGCAACTGTTAAAATTTCTCACCAGAAATAAAACACTACCCAGAAGACTTTTGTACTCCATGTGATGCCTGTTGTTTTTCGACAGCTTATGGTCCCCTGACTTGGAGTTACTTTGTTTAAAAGATGCCAGGCTGGGAAGAACATTGATGTTGCTGACAAGCCTCCCAGGTCACTGCTGGTGACCTCACATGGAGAACAGCCTTCTGTGCCTTTTGTTTATCCATCTGCCAGGATGGTTTGTAAGTTAGAAAGACCTAAGAAATAATATTCAAAGTTAGGGGAGAAACAACAAGAGTAGCTCCATGAATAGTTAAGGTGGCTGGGGCCCCCCTGCTCTACGCAGACAGAAATAGTGGGTGTCAAGGAAAGGCTCTTGTTGTAGCTAGGGTTTACATTGCTTTGAAGACACCATGACCACAACAACTCTTCTTCTTCTTCTTCTTTTTTTTACTTTTTATTCTTTGTGAATTTCACATCATGTACCCCAATCCCACACATCTTCCCTTCTTTCCATATCTGCTTTCTACCCTTGAAACACCCCCAAAGCCAAAACAAAATAAACAAAACCCATTTCCCCTTGCATGCTGCAGTGTCACAGTGTGTCACACAGTGTACCCAACAGCTTTACTTGAAAATGGTCATTGCAATGAGTCATTGGTTTGGTTCTAGGCTTTTGGCTTCTGCCACACTATCAATACTCTGATATCCTGTTGTTGTCCTGTGTCATGAAGATCATGCAGTGTTGAATTGGTAGGACTGGCCCCTTCAGGTGCTCCAGCACTTCACAGGTGGAGTAGACTTTGGGATGGGTCAGCTCAAAGCCCTGAATCTGGGCCTGGATGGTAGCTGAGTTGGTCAGCCTGCCAGCTCTCCTATCTGTGCCACTAGGGCCAGCTCTCCTGCTTTGCCTAGGTGATGGGGCACAGCCAGCTCTCCTGCCTGCATCTCTCAAATTCACACCATTGGAGCCAGCTCTTCTGCACCCATGCCAGCAGGGCCACAGGTCTCCAGCACTGCCCCAGTAAGAGGTGAGTCCAGCTCACCCAAGTGCCACAGCCGGCAAAGGGTATGGGCAGCTCTCCTACTTTCACGGCCTTGGGGCTAGCTTTCCCACAATGAGGTCACCAGGGCTAGGTCTACAGCATTGCCCAGATGAGGGGTCAGCTATCTTGCACCCACACCACCAGAGCCAGCTCTACCGTGTTGCCCAGGCAAGGTTTGGGAGCCACTCTACTGGGTGCCACAGCCAGAAAGAAGTGCCAGCTCTGTACAGCCTTTGGACATCAACATGGCCCCAGGCAGCCAGACCAGGGATGTCCACATGGCTTTTGGTGGTAATATGAACTGAGGACATGACAAAGACCCCAGCTGTTGCAGGGCCACAAATCCAGACATGGCCTTGGGTGGCTGGTGGCATCGGGCCAGGACCTCACCATGACCTCAGGTGGCAGCCAGGCTACACACATCAGGTTGGTCCTCACTACCTTTCACCACGTACTTACCCATTGTAGGGTGCCTGGGCCTCTAGGTGTCTTCAGCCTTGCCTGTGCCGCATGGCAGTGAGTAGGGAGTGCTCCACAGTAATTTTTTTTTTTTTTTTGCTTTGTTTTTCAAGGCAAGGTTTCTCTGTATAGACTTGGCTGTCCTGGACTTGCTTTGTAGACCAGGCTGGCCTTGAACTCACAGCGATCCATCTGCCTCTGCCTCTCGAGTGCTGGGATTAAAGGCGTGTGCCACCACTGCCCGGCTTCAGAGGCAGTTTTTACTGTGAGAATGAGAACAAACTAGACACAGGTGAAGACAGAACGAGCCAGAGAATGAGAAGGAGCCAGGAGATTAGAACAGATTGCTGGAGTTAGCTTGAGGCCAGGCAGAGCAATGCAGTCAGAGGCAGAGAGAGAGACAGAAGCCAGATTGAGTCAGTCGACTTAGTTTGAGCCAGAATCACTGAGATGAGCCAGCTAGGCAGAGTTCAGAAAGAGCTAGAAAGGGTGAGGTTATTCATCAGAAGATCTCAGAGGCTGTAAGCATTCTAGGCCTGCATTAGATTGCACGGAAGCCAGAAGCTTCCACATCTAGGTGTAGGTTAGCAGACAGAGGCAGTTAAGCCTTAGAGAGACAATAATTAAATCATAGGAATAAAAGTTACTTTTACATATCCCCCAGTGTTTTTTCTTATCACAGGAAAATAAGCATTAGAAGGAATGCATGCAATAAGAAATAAAGAAGCTATCGTTAAAAAAGAAAAAAAAAAAAAAGATTTACTATGTATACAGTGTTTTACCTGCATGTACACCTTCATGCCAGAAGAGGCACCAGATCTCATTATAGATGGTTGTGAGCCACCATGTGGTCGCTGGGGATTGAACTCAGGACCTTTAAAAGAACAGTCAGTGCTCTTAACCTCTGAGCCATGTCTCCAGCTCTGAAGCTATCGTTTTTAACAATGATTTTAACAGAGTTTTAATAGAGCTTAACTCCTTACACAGATTGGGATATAAGCACTCAGGGCTGTGCAAAGATGTAAAGCAACGGGTCACAGCCAGTTTCGGCAGGGCAGTTTCTCTGACTGCTTCCAGAAGCCATGCCAGCCACGCCCCTCTTCTCCAGGAGGGTTTGAGGCTGAGGATCTGGAAGGCTTGTTGTTTACACAGAACAGGGCACACTCAGCCTAAGCATGCTGACTTGTGAGAAGTGAGAAACACTCTGCAGTGTTAGTCAGTCTGTCCAGCGCTGGGGCCAATACCTGGAAGGGGCTGGTGAAAGAGGAAGGAAGGGTTCGCCCGCCCGGGCCCACAGCGTCGCTGATTTCAGTCCCTCGCTGTCTGACTCCATTATTTTGGACCTGAGCTGAGGCAGTGTCAGGGCCCTGGAGGCATGGCGGCTGCCTCACGGGCCGGGAAGCACAGTCCAGGAGCAAGTCTGTTCTAGCAGACTTCCTCCTTCCTACTTTTGTTTTATCTGCAACCCCAGGTTGTTGGATGGCACTGTCTACATTGAGGGGTGCTTCATCTCCCCTCAGCTGCTACCCCCCCACATTTCAATCACTTCTGGAAATGTCCTTCTAGAATCACACAGAAGTGACCTTTATTAACCTTCTAGGCTTCTGTAGTCGAAATAAATCAGCAACAGAGATTAACCATTTTTTCCTGAGTAAACTAACACTGAGTCAAGGGGCTGGAGAGATGGCTCAGCAGTTAAAGAGCACTCACTGGTTGCTCTCCCAGGGGACCTGGGTTTGATTCCCAGACACACGTGGCAGCTCACAACCTACTGTAACTCTAGTTTCAGGGGACCTGAAGCCCTCTTCTCGCCTCTGTGTGCATATATATATATGTGTGTGTGTGTGTGTGTGTGTGTGTGTGTGTGTGTGTGTGTATTATATACAGATACATGCAGGCAAAACACTCATACATATAAAAACAAATACTTTAAGTGAGTTAAAACACATATAAACTAACATATGATAATTGCCAATTTATAAATATTAGAAATGAGTTACCATAAGTAATTTGGAACAGTCTTAGAGATGCGCATACAAACATCACAAGCAAAAGGGACACTCCAAGAAGTCCCAGTGTGTTGGGGTTTTTAATGTATAAGGAACAATAAACGTTTGTAAGAAAGATCTGGAACTTAGAAGTTCAGCCCAGGGCTGGAGAGATGGGCTGGAGAGATGGCTCAGGGGGTTAAAAGTGCTTGCTGATCTTGCAGAAGACCTGGATTTAGTCCCCAGCACCCACATGGCAGCTCACAACCCTCTGTAACTCCAGTTCTAGGGTATGAGACTCCCTTTTCTGGCCTCCAAGGATACAAGGCACACATGTGTGGCACCTACACACATGTAGACAAAACATCTATACACATTAAAAAAATAAATCTTTAAAAAATAAAGCTAAAGTTCAGCCCAGTGTCTTTCAGCAAAATTGAGCAGTTAGTCTACCTTGTTTGCCCTTTATATTTCAACTGACTGAAAGAGATTACAGAGCAATGAAGAGATAACAAAGATTATTGTAAAATTTACAATGCAAAATGATGGGAAAATCTGAAGATTATAATTATAAGCAAATTTTAACATCAGTTAGCAAACTGTTTGCTTTTACAGACAAATAATTGAAATGGTACGACCTCAAAGCCATGCAATTTATGCAAACGTCTTCCAAATGAATTGAGCTTTAAAGATGTATTTCGATGCTTCAAGATTGTAAAAATAATCATTTAGACAGATTCTTTCCAAGCAGCCAAATAAAATCCTTAATTGAAAACATAAATCTTCCATATATGAAGGCATAAAAACAAATTAATTTAAGATGCCCGTTTGAAACAACAAATACATAAAGATATATCGTGTGCAAACCTAAAGTTGTAACTTTTATCTATATTTCAATAAATATTGTTGTGATAAATCAGTAAATATGAAGTGATTGTGGTGGATTAAATTGTTTTAACAAATCACTGTGGTGTTCAGCATACTCTTAATGTAGAAAAGGCCATCTTATATGTTAAAAATAGAATATACACAAAAATTATGGTGTAATAACGGAATGACTTAATACCAGCATGCATGCATGCACACTTCCCTATACACACACACAGCAATGTGTTCAGAGTTCTCTTATGCCTCCTGAGTAAAAAGCTCTTTGATCCCAAAGACCATGGTTTTTTAAATGAGAATAATCTCTTTTCCTATTTTTTGATAGGTGGGGGTGGGGTAGATATTTCTGTTTCTTTTGGCCTAAATTTTATAAATCAAAATCTCAGAATTTTATATTCAGTAGTTAAGCTCAATGGAATTTAAAAGAAAACCTGAGGCTGAAGAGCACTGGCTGCTTTTCCAGAGGACACAAATTTGATTTCCCACACCCACAATGCGGCTCACAACTGTCTGTAGCTCCAATCACAAAGGATCCAGTCCTCTCTTCTGGCCTTAGCTGGCACTAAGCTGGCACCCAGACATGTATACAGCCAAAACACCCATACACATAAAATTAAAATAAAAGCAAAAGAGGAAAATCTATTGTAAACCTAAGCTTTCAAGAATAGGCCACACACTCTTTTAATCCCAACACTTGGGAGGCAGAGACAGGCAGATTTCTGAGTTTGAGGCTACCTTGGTCTACAGAGTGAGTTCCAGGACAGCCAGGGCTACACAGAAAAACCCTATTTCAAAAACAGAAACAAACAAACAAGAGTAAATGTTAATTAAAACATTTTAGTGTGTGTGTGTGTGTGTGTGTGTGTGTGTGTGTGTGTGTGTGTGTGTGTGTACTCAGGTCTTCCCTTTTGCTGGCAAATGCCTTTTCTAATGGAATCATCTTGCCATCACCTACCCTTAGTTTTAAAAAATATAAGTCTGTGGTCCACATCTTCAGAGAGAATGTAAAATTGTATGTACAGACATGGCTTGTTTATTTTTTGCAAAGACTAAAAGCTGAAGCAGCTACACCATTCTGTGACTGTGTTGAACTCTTATGGTAACCCTGAGAGGACAGCTGGAAAGGGCAGCTCCACACCTGTCATTGTACACATCCACTCTAGGTCACAGACGACAGCACAAAATAGAACACAGATCCGTTATTATTATCTTAGCTGTATCTGTCAAGTGGAAGGGAGTCTCAGCTAGGGGGTTGCCCAGGAGACTGGCCTGTGGGCTTGTGTGTTGGGGACTGTCTTCATTATTAATTGATGCAGCAGGATCCAGCCCACTGTAGGTGGTGTAATTTCCTTGGGAGGTGGTCCTGGGCTGTGTAAGATAGCTAGTTAACATGAGCCAGAATGCAAGCGAGCGAGCACTTCCTCCACAGTTTCTGTCAAATCTCTGCTTGGGTTTCTGCTGAGGTAATAGGCCGCGTTCGCAGTGGTTTCACACCAAGGCTTACTCAAAACCTAATGTCAAGATATTTGACCTGAAGGGAAGCTACATCATGATGACCAACACGATTGCCATGTTACAGCGTTTCAATAATTGAAAATGTATAAGCTTGCCTCAATGTCTAAAATAAAATATTATACAACAAGTAGTGTAGTAAGCTTGAAAAGATTTATTTTGTAAAATTAGAATCCTTGTAAAATATTATAATTTGAATATGTACTATAGTAATATGAAATATATTCCAGTTTGTAAGAAGATTCTTTCAAAGGTGGACCTGGAATTTTCCAAAGGTAGGGAAACATTAAATATTAAATATTTAAACAGAGTTCCCAAAGTTAAATTATAACCATTTTTTGCATAAAAATGAAATAAAGTTTATATTTAATTAAAACAAGATTATAGAAAGCCATGAGTCAAAAGAAAATGAGTTCAAGGCCAGGCTGGTCAACGAAGAGAGTTCCAGGACAGCCAGGGCAATTATACAGAGAAATCTTGTCTCAGAAAACCTAAAAAAAATAAAAAATAAAAAATAAAAAATAAAATGAATGCAAGAGTTCTTCAAATACCTACTGCTTAATTACATCTTATTCAGAAAAGAACAATACTGCTGTCAAAGTTCAATTGTAGACTCCTTTGGATGGGGTCAAAGGCTAAGAGGGTCCTGACAACATGAGAAAGACAAGAGTCCTTTCCTGTGAAATATAAATAGGCTGGTGAGACTTCCTGCAACTCCCTCAGCCTCACCCACCTACCGGACATTCACCCACCACCTTGTCACCAAACATCAAGACAGGAGGCAAAGCATTCCTCATAGAGCCTTGGGAGGATCCCCTACTTGACCCCGGGGATGGAGACTTTAAAATAAAAAAATCAAAATTCTAAAGCCAAATGGATTTTACTTTTCAAGTGGACTTTAATACTTCAAAGGGATCCTTTTTGTTGAGATTTAGTTCTTTGAGATGGGTTTGATCACCTATTTTTAAAAGTATTTAAAACATTTTTAAGTGCATATGCGTGTGCGTGAGTGTATGTACGTGCACCATGTGCCTACAGGACCGTGTAGAGGTCAGAAGGGGCATAGGATCCCTGGACTAGAGTTACTGATGGCTGGGAGCCTCTTGTGGGTGCTGAGAACTGAACCTGGGTCTCTGCAAGGCCACCACTGTTCTTAACTGTGGGGCCATTACTCAACCCCTTGCTCAACTGTTTTTGAAGTTGGTTGCCTTTATTAAAAATGTTCGGAGGGGGCTGGAGAAATGGCTCAGTGGTTAAGAGCACTGACTGCTCCTCCAGAGGTCCTGAGTTCAATTCCCAGCAACGATATGGTGGCTCATAACCATCTATAATGTGATCTGATGTGCACTGTATACATAATAAATAAATTTAAAAAAATGTTCGGAGGGAGCTACGCCCGGGATGTAAAGTGAATGAATGAATGAATGAATGAATGAATAACATGTTTGATGAAGGTCAAAGGCTTATTGAGTCTTTCTTCATTTATAGCTAGTAGGTTGCAAGAATTCACCTCAACCCAAAATAGCCCTCCTGCTGAGCCTAATCACTCTGTTTCTAGAATGTGAAATACAAAAACAATCCATGTACAGAGGTTTTTTTTCTTTCTTCTTCCTTTCTTTCCTTTTTCTTTTCTTTCTTTTTAAATATACAAAGTTATTTTCCTTTTTAAAGGTTATATGTGTACATGATTTAAAGGACCTAAATGGTTTTGACAAGAATCCCCATTGTGAAGGGCAATCACTGTCTACTTCTGGCTGATTCTTTGGGATTACATCGAAATAAGGAAATTCTATTTTTACATGGTGATGTTTCAGTCATTATGTGTTGAATTCTAGGGTGGAAGATGAAAGTTAACTTGTGTGTGTGTGTGTGTGTGTGTGTGTGTGTGTGTGTGTGTATGTGTGTTTAGTTTTTGAGACAGGGTTTCTCTGTTTAGCCTTGGTTGTCCAGGATTTTGCTGTGTAGATCAGGCTGGTCTCGAACTCACAGTTATCCTCCTGTCTCTGCCTCTCAAGTGCTGGGATTAAAGGCATGTGCCACCATGCTTGGCTCTTATTTTTTGAAATAGGGTCTCTCTACATAGGCCTGGCTGTCCTACTCAGGATGTAGACCAGACTGTCCTTGAACTCATAGAAATCCACCTGCCTCCACCTCCCAAATGTTGGGAATAAAAGGAATGCACCACCAACTGCAGCCCTGTTTACCTTTCCTCTGAGCCTCCAGCATGAAAGTATATATGAGTCCTTTAGCCTCTTAGATGGCTATGCTGTAATTTGTCCATTCTGCCTGTGTAAGAAAATGTCACTGATGTAATGGGCCAATGTGATGCTTTGCCAGATGTCTAGAAGGTCTGGGTCTTTTCTGGCTATTTCATGAGAGGCAGCAAGCACACCATTAGGAAAGCCCTAGGACCAAACTGCAAATGTGCCCTTTTCTCTGTTTCATGAAAACGCCAACTGTTTCTGATCCTTCCTTATGTTTGTAATAGAAAAATAACACATTCACCAAAATCAACGATGCAAACAAATACCCGAGGCTGTATGATCTGCTCTAGAAAATACCCAACATCTGGCACAGCAGCTGCATTCTGACCTACTAATGGTGTGCATTTGCAGTAATCTTCTGTCATTCTTCATCATCCACATAGAGTTTGTAGGGCCAGATGGTGAATTACATGGGGATATGCTCTGCAGGTCTGTTTGCTTTCCGTTCATAAGGGTGGCCCTCATTCCTGCCACTCCTTCCTGAAATACAGACTTGTTTTCCTGCATGTTCAGATTTGATTGTTGTGATGGTATCTGTGAGTCTCTCAGAGGTAAGTACTGTCTTTTTCCTTTTGGACTGCTGCAATGAAACCGCAGAGTAGATGGTTTATAAACAACAGAAATTTCCGATGGTCTTTGAGGATGGGAAGTCACGGATCAAGACAGCAGGAGCTTCTGGATTTGGGGAGGGGATGCATCCTGGCTGAACACTTGTATGGGGATGGACAAAACATTCTCCACAATCTTTTTAAAGGGCAGTTTATCTCATTTCTAAACAGGTCCCAAGGGCCCTACCTCCAAATGTCACACTGGCAATTAGGTGTCACCATATGACTACTTTGGGGACACGTACATAGTCTGTATTAGATGAGATCATGAGAGTGAACCTATCATGTGTGTGTGTGGGGGAGTTCTTTTTGAGACAGTGTCTTACTATATAGTTTGGAATATTTCCAATTTATGATCCTTCTATCTCAGGCTTCTGAGTGCTAGGATTGTAAGTATGTGCTACCATGTGCAACAGATTACTATCTTCATTTTTTGGATATTGTTATTAATTCCTTGAGTTTTTTGTTTTTGTTTCTTTTCTTTTTTCTTTGGTTTTTTGAAACAGGGTTTCTGTGTGTAGCCCTGGCTGTCCTGGACTGGCTTTGTAGACCAGGCTGGCCTTGAACTCACAAAGATCTGCCTGCCTCTGCCTCCAGAACGATGGGATTAAAGGTGTGAGCCATAATGCCTAACTGGTGCTGTACTTTGCAATAAGCTTGTTCGGCCTAAAACATAGCTTGTACAAGACCTCTGGGTCCCAAACGTTTATCTTCTCTATATTCTGTCATTATTTTCTGATCTCCTGGTCCTCTTTCTGAGGACTCTGTCACTGAAGAACAACTTGGGACTAGGCCTGGTCACGGCTTCGTAGCTAAAAGCACTTACAGCTCTTCCTGAACTCAGGTTCAGTACCCAGCACCTACGTGGAAAGCCAACATGTGGCACATGAGAGAATGTTCTTGGAAGCTGTGAGTTGCTACACAGATAATTTACACTAAAGACATCACATATTTTGAAGATATATGGAAGGTTAGAGGAAAGGAAAGAAATTGTAAGCCCCAGTCTCCAGAATGGCTCAGAGAGCTGCCAAGCCTTAAGACTGAGAATTGTAACACAGGCCACCATGGGAGCCAAGGCTCCTAGTTCCTGAGTGCTATTCAGTGGCTGTAACACTACCAGGTGCTGTTTTGTAGTTGCCTATTATTGGAAGCTGAGGATTTTATAATAGCGTCTATTGTGCTGGTCCCCCTGGTTGTTAAAATCTATAGCTATAAGCCCCCACTCTGGGTATTTAGAACCATATTTGGCATCTTGATCCTGGGGTATAAATTACTAGGGATTGCTCTGGGTCCGGCAGTTCTGTCTTTAGTCTTTGCACACTCAAGGGCCCCTGTCTGCCAATACTAGCTTATTATTCTCACCTGGCTATGATTTCTGTCTCGATAGAACAAGAAGACCCTAGATGGATGATTGATAATGACTGCATTTACTAACTGGCCTCTCTATACTTTCATGCTAATGGAACATGATACTTCTGGTCCCTGGATGTCAATGTATTTTAGTCCCTGTATGCTCTACCGCTTGAAATATCTGGCTGTGTCCATTTCCTTAGTATAAAGTTAGCTAAGTAAATGGCCAAAGATCCTCTTTGTTAGGTCCAAAGGAAACTCCAATTCCCCAAACTCCAAAAGGCGTTCTAATGAGCTCCACCTGGACTACAGGAGGATTTCCTAGACAAGAGCCAACAGTCCTCAAGAACTTGTAAAACTGGTTCCCATCTACCAAAAGAAGAGATTTCCCTTACCTCTGGTAGAAGGGACACATGGCTACCTGTGGTTGCCTATCAGCATATCAACGTACATGGTGGCCTCCAAGCTCCTTCGGTATCACAAGCACCTGTTTCACATTTCAAAGTCCATGCTGAGGTCCTGCCCTTCTCACCTCTTCCTCTGCCCTAAACTCCTTCCTGCTCACAGCCTTCCTTCTCCCCACCTACCCTGAGTTGCATATCCCCCTGCTGTTCTTGATGTTTGCTCTCTTTCTTTCTCTGCTCAGCTCCTCTCTCTGTTCTCCCTTCTCTCTTAGATACCCCTGGCCATGTCCAGTCTGCTGGCCATATTCAGTCTACCTCTCTCTCTGCTCCGGACTCTGCCAGATGCCTCTGACTATTCTCTCTCTCATATCCACGAGAAAAACCTTCCTCTTAACCATACCATGGAACAATCATGTTTATACATCTTTGAGTAAGAACTGGGGTGTTGGGGTTTCTATTTCTGTGGTAAAAATACCATGACCAAAAGCAAGTTTGGGAGGAAAGTATTTAATTCAGCTTACAGCTTACAGTCAGTCTGCTATGAAAGGAAGTCGGGGCATGAACCTTGAGGCAGGAACTGAGGCAGAAGCCATGGAGTAACACTGTTTACTGGCTTGCTCCTCGGCTTGCTCAGTCAGCTTTGTCTGTTGTTTGAGAGGAGGTCTCACTATGTTGCCCTGGCTGGTTTGGAGACATTTCAGTCAGTGAAGTCTAGGCTTATAACCAGGCTCAGGACTGTAAACCAGCAATTCGTGATTTGCTGCACGACAGGCTCCAGCATCCTAGCCATCTGTGGTGCATTTTAAAAACTGGCTCTGCCCACCATGGGTGGTGCCAACACTGGGCAGATGGTCCTGAGTTGTACAAGAAAATGGTTGAACAAGCGAGGGGAAGCAGGCTAGTAAATGGTGCTCCTTCCCAGTTTCTGATTCAGCTCCTGCTTTTAGGTTCCTGCCCTACTTGAGTTCCTGTCTTGACTTCCTCAGTGATGGATCATTACCTTTCCTTCTTAAGTTGCTTTTGGTTGTTTTATCACAGCAATGTAAACTCTTAAGATGTAAATTGGTACCAGGAGTGGAGTATTGCTGGGAGACAGACAGACAGATCATGTTTTGGGAGGATTGTAGGACTTTAGGACTTTGGGCTGGAAAAGGCAGTGAGTATTCAGAACTAAGCTATTATTGCAGGAACTTCAAAGAGAATGCTCAGAGCAGTGTAAATGATGGAGGCCTGGTTTGTAAAGCTCCAGAAGGAAGTTTTTGGAGTCCCCTCAGGAACTTACTGGGACCATTCAATATTCTTATCTAAGAATATGTGGTTATGGTCAGCTAGGCTGAAGAACTAGCTGTGATCAAGAAGAGGCAGACATCACTGAGGCAAAATCTTCTGGGAAGTATTTCCTTAGGATCAGCACACAGGACTATAATCTGGGTTCAGGACTGTACCTTGTGCTGGCAGCTGAATTTGGTAATGCGTAAGAGTATCTCACTTGTATTACTTTTCAAGGTCATGGATAGTAGCTAAGGCTTGGCACCATGAGAGGCCAGGAAAGGCCACTGGTGAAGTGCAGCCTCAACTGTGGTAGGATCTTCAGGATTGAAGGAATCATGGACAGTGCATCTCCATATGTACCACAGGGGGAAAAAGATATTCAACAAATTTACTTTTCACAGAATTAAAAGATGTCCTTATTTCATTTTTTTCCACTTTCTTGGAAATCTTCATTAGTGTTTTTGGTTTTTGTTTTTTAAACATGGTTAGAAAAAGCAAAGAATGCTAATTGTCCCTTTCATTATTTTAGAAGGGGATGTAGTCTCCAAGAATAAAGTTATGAACTTCCATAAACTAAATAGAAGACCAGTTGCTACAGATAGTAGGATTTCAAAAAATGGAAAATTAAGCCAGGCATGGTGGCATATGCCTTTAATCCCAGCACTTGGGAGGCAGAGGCAAGCGGATAGCTGTGAGTTTGAGGCCAGCCTGGTCTACAAAGTGAGTTCAGGACAGCCAAGGATAATACAGAGAGACCCTCAAAAACAAAAACAAAACAAAACAAAACAAACAAGAAATGGAAAATCAGATTTGGTTGACCAGGTAGAGTTTGACAGCGTCTCTTATTTGGTTAAGACAAAACGTAGCATTTCCAGTGTGTTGTACAGGATGATAACCTAAGACTGATTTATAGTATTAACTCTAGCTTTGTCTCTTGTGTATTTGCTGGTTTTGTTTGGTCTTTGACTCCTTAGGAATGTCTTACGTGAAGTAGGTGACTTCATCTTTAAAAAAAAAAAAATAATGTATGAACGCAAGTGCCACACATTCCATGGCACTTGTGCAGAGGACAACTTTGGAAGCTGGTTTTATCCTTCCACTGTGCGTTCCAGAGTCTCTTGGCTTCAGTGAGCACTTTTACCCACTGAACTGTGGCAGCAGTGGCTGCTCTTCTCCCTTTGAGGCAGAGTCTCCCTCTGTAGCCAAGACAGGTTGTGATTCAGGGTTCTCTTGCCTAAGCATAGGCATAGGGCATTACAGGAATATACCACAACACCTAATCTCAATGATGCAGTCCTCCTGCCTCAGCCGTTGTGGTGAGAGATTAGAGGTGTGCACCACCTTACCTGCTGTGACTCCCACCAATATTACGTTTCCACTGCTGCCTGACTTCAAGTCACCATTTAGTCCTTGGCCTTGTGAACTACCTTCTTAGTAGATCTTTTTGCTTCTTTCCCTTTACTTTATAAGCCCTGCTACCTACTAGTTCAGAAGTAGTCAATGGCGCTCAGCCAATTTAGTCAGAGCTCTGACAGGACAGAAATTATGGGGAACTTTGGAGGAAATTATGGGAAGGAACATGGGCAACATGGAACATGGAACCCCTCCACCTGGAGTGTGACTGAAGCCTTTGCCAGCTAAAGAATTCCAACCCGGCTGCCATGAGGCTGCCTACGTAGGATTATTTATACAAAGATATTTAATGCCAAAGTAACAATGAGTCTGGCTTAAGGCCAGAGTGTGTGTGACCCTGAGTGCAGCCTCATTTCTCTCCTTAGATATCACCCGAGAATCTTTTTGTTGTTGTTGTCTGTTTTGTTTTTCCGAGACAGGGTTTCTCTGTGTAGCCTTGGCTGTCCTAGACTCACTTTGTAGACCAGACTGGCCTCAAACTCACAGCGATCTACCTGCCTCTGCCTCCCGAGTGCTGAGATTAAAGGTGTGCACCACTACCGCCCGACCTCACCGGAGGATCTTAAAGAACTGTGAATTGTTTGCTTATCTTTCTGTATCCCTGTGGGCTAGATATTTACTTTACCAACCCTAATCCTGTCAGGAGCCCACTGGAAACCATTCTAGGTATCTTAATTCTAGGTTTCTTAGAAACCCTTTAAAAATAGTAACCACACCCTTAATCCCAGTACTTGGGAGGCAGAGGCAGGTAGATCTCTGTGAGTTCAAGGCCAGCCTGGTCTACACAGCAACCCGTCCAGGACAGCCAAGGCTACACAGAGAAACCCTGTCCCGAAAAACAAAAAACCCAACCAAACCAAACCAAAAAGCAAAACAAAAAGGCTACAACTGTCCCTTGAATTTGTATTCACACTTGGGAAGGTCACGCTGGGACTCTTCTTTAAGAAGCTCACAGCCATGTTTCCGTATGTCTTATCTTTCCTACTGAGCCTCTCCGCCCTCATCCTCATCCCTACATCAAAGCATCTTCTTTTGTTTTTCAAGACAGGGGTTCTCTGTGTAGTGTTGGCTGTCCTGGACTCGCTATGCAGACCCGGCTGGCCTTGAACTCCGAGATCTGCCCAGCTTACAAGTGCTGGGATTACAGACGTGCACCACCACGCCCACCTAAAGTATCTTTAAACCCCAGTCCTGCTACTCCAACCAGCCAGTCTGAAAACGTGTTTCTGTGACTAAGCCGCGAATCTCAGTTTGGACTGAGTGAAGGTCCCTAAAAGTTGCCAGGAATGTCAGGCTGCTGAGGGAGACCCTGGGGGCGATGTCACTTGTGCTTGTCCCCACACATGTTCATTTCTCGGCTATTCCTACGGTTTTATTTAGCCTCACCATTCTGGAAGCACCCGGACCTCATCGTTTTCCCAAACACTAGGCCCCTAAAGCATCAAGGTGCTATGGACATTAGTGATGAGCAGCGCTCCCTCTGCAGGGACCTTTCCTTCCTTCCTTCCTTCCTTCCAAGGTGCACTTCCTGGAGCTGTCTGCTGAAATCGAATCCTTCTAGATTATCACATTGAAACCGCCAAATCTGCTATTCACACTACTTTAAACCACCAGTGTAATCTCGGTCTCCCGTAGACGGTAAATCAGGGAGCGCATCTCATTCACTTGTCGTCCCTACCTCTCAGAAAACAGACTGGCAACACAGTGGGCACCAAAACCCCCGACTTGAATGGATTTGTACTGAGTTCTCATCAACTGCAGCACTGCCCTATGAAACCATCTCACAAAGATACAGCACACAAACACAAACGCTCAAAATAGGTAGTAAGGCGGTCTGTCCGACCGTGGGCCGTTCGGTACCGGATCGCGCCAGAGCCTGCCGAAGCTCCAGCGGAGAGACCAGCCCGAACACTAAAACTCTTGCTCCGCCTGCGGAGAGGGTGGAAGGAGTCGAGGCTCCGCCGCATTCGGCTGAGCAAAGCCGGTCTAGGGTAGTGCTTGTTTTAATCGGACGTCCTGGGACTGGACGGCGGCCGCGTCTACAAACTGGAAGCCCAGCAGACGCCGAGCAGATGCGAGCTCGTCAGCCATTTTCCGGGTCTCTCCGGCTCCCCCGCCAGAGAGCGCAAGCTGGAAAAAAAAAGAAAAGGAGGCGGTCCTGTACTGGGGCCTCGGTCCAGAAGCCACACCTTCCGGGGGTCGCCACCTCGCCGTGCTAACAAAACGTAAAGCGGAACTCTAACCGCCGGCAGCGAAAGCGCGCACTGGAGAGCCAATGAGCGTGGAAAGAGCGGCTCCGGGGACGCGGTTTGCCCAACCAGGACTGGCGGGGCCTCGTTCCTTCTACTTTTTTTTTTTTAATTGGTCAGAGGGTCTTCTCTGCCCGCCAATTGGCTATTTGTATAGGTACTTCTGATTGGCTCTTCCTGGGAATGAGGTTTTGCAAATTGTTCACCCTGGATTGGTGCGTTTGAGCACTCGAAGAAGGGGCCCGGTCCAGCCACTCCCTGTCCAATCCCGGGACCCGTAAGCTCCCTCCCCTTTAACTCGGAGTACGAGTGTTTAAAAAAAAAAAAAGAGGGCGTGAGCCAGGCTCCTGCGCGCCAGCCCGGCCCCCTGCGCAGCGCGCGCCTCGGCGAGGACCCGCGCGAGCTGCCCGCGCCGCTGCCTGCGCTGTTTAAACCGCGGAACCCGTTAGGCCCGTAGGACGGAGCTACCGTTCCAGCTGGTTCCGGAGCCGAGCGTGCCGGGGGGGCGAGGGTCCGGTCGCGCGGCGCCTCGCGCCTTGTGCGTCTCGGCAGCGCGGCGAGGAGAACCGGCACTTTCCGAGGACGCCACCTCCAGCCGCGACGCTGGCGCGGGCGGGGGCTCACCCGCGGGGGTCCTGAGACTGAGGAAAACGCGCCAAGTTCCCCTCGGCGGCCGAGCGGGGACCCTTGCGGCGGCTCCGGGAGCGCCGCCACCGCTGTGCGCCCGTAGCCTTCCCGGCCGGGCTGCGCCGGGGATGTAGTAGGGCCGCGGCGGGCAGGACCGAGCGGCGGCCCGGCTCCCGCTCCCCGGACGAATGGTCCCTCCCCCGCGGGAGACTCACTCCCACCGGCGATCCCTCTCCCCGGGGCGGCGGCGGGGCTCACCTGTCGAGCCCGCACTCTGCCGGGCTGGTCTCCCCGGCGGCGGCGCCGCGGACTCGCTCAGGGCCATGACCGGGTAAGGCGGGCTCGGGGGTTCGGGACTCGGGGCAGGTGCGGACCGTGGGGAGGGCCCCCTCGCACCGGGGCTGCTGCTCTGCGGGGCTCGGCCGGCGGGCGCAGCGACCCCCGGGGGGTCCCCGGCAGCTGAGCGCTCCTCTCAGCCTGCGCCTTTGGTGACGGGAGCGGCTGGCCCGGCAAAGAGGCGTTTGCGATCGCCGTGTCCTGGGTCAGGGTTTGCGAATTTTTTTTACCGCGCATTTTCTTGACTTACAGTTTCCCCCAGAAGTGTGTACGGCGCCACGTGTCTTAACCCTGCGCCCAAGAGCTCTGTCTTTATTGTTTCATGTTTTTCTTGGGGGGGAGGCAGTGGTGAAAAAAGTTGAATCCTATCATTTTACACAGATTTGAAAAGTAACGTGGCTGGGGGGGTTTCACGGTGTCATTCGGTCAAGGAGGTTTCCTGTTAGGTTCATTGTGCGAAGCTTGGTTTACAGTTCTGAAGAGACGTTGTTGACCGAGAGCTTTTCCTTAGAAGGAACGGGGAGAAGCCTAAGATTGAGCACCTCGCGAAGGGTCGCGCTCTTGGGTGACCCGGCTGCGCAGGTTGGTTGTTTAGAGGGACCCCGAGAGGATGGTTGGCCGAGGTGACGGTCCGCTCCGCTACCTCAGCTGGCTGCTCACTTCTTCCTTCTCTCATTGGCTGCCAGGAAGACACCTTCCCCAAGTCAGAAGTGTTTGAGGATCTCTTGACAGTTTAGCGAAGACTGGTTTACCATTCCCAACAGGACATTTCATCAGGAGTATTAAGGGGCCAGGAGGCAGAATTTAAGTTGCAGACAAGATGGGAAAACTGTTTCACTGCAGTGTACAGTGAAATTCTGGAGTGAATTGTTTAGGAGTAGAATTTGAGTGGCTTTCTGTGTACCTCAGGCACCTACATTTGAAACTGATCAAACTTTTGGAATGTTGGGATAGAAGGATATTTTTCTTGTACATGTCCCAAATGAAAAGTAAACGTCTCAAGTATTGTCTTGGGCTCCCCCCACCACCCCCTTACATTTTAAAGTTTTATCCTGAAACAGGTAGAAAGGTTTATTTTCAGTACAGTTTAAAATCACATAGTTTTGAAACAACTGGTGCACCACAGGCCTTTTCATACCAGTACCGGAGAGAGGCTGAGGCAGGTGGATCTCTGAGCTCCAGGACAGCCAAGGTTACACTGTAAGTCCCTATCTCAAAACAACAAAATTGGAAAACTAGAGTATATTGTAATATTTAGCACACATGGAACGAAGCAAGTCTTTCCATCCTCTTTTCTAGCTTTCTATGTGTAGTTATCTGTCAGATTTTGATAACTGAAGGCCAGCAATGTGCTTTTTCTCTATGTGAATTACACTTGAAGCATTTTAGAGACTTTATTGTGTATATTCATATTGACTACAAGTGGCCTTGGAAGGACTCTGTAGTGTCCACTACTACTTTGGTTTCTCATTCTTCCCTGTTTTTTTTTTTTTGTTTGTTTGTTTTTGTTTTGTTTTTAACCAATTGGAGATGGTTGTTCAGTTACCATTTTTGCATAACACGAAATTTTGTTTAAATCAATTTTTTGTTTTTTTCTGAAACAGGGTTTCTCTGTGTAGCCTTGGCTGTCCTGGACTCACTTTGTCGATCAGGCTGGCCTTGAACTCACAGCGATAGCCTGCCTCTGCCTCCAGAGTGCTGGGATTAAAGGCGTGTGCCACCAATGCCCTGTTCAGTTTAAAAAAAATTTTTTTGTGTGTGTGTTCAAAGGTGTGCCATGAAGGTCAGAGGGCACGTTTGAGAAGTAGGGTACCTGGGGCGAAGCTCAAATTGTTAGGCTTAGCAGCAAGTGACTTTCCTCCTTGGGCCATCTCATCAGCCCTGAGTTTTTACTTCTTAATTCTATGATTTCATTGTTCTATATGAGTGACTTTACTAAATGAATATTTTGTGATATGGCCCTTAATGTCTCTGTATGTATATTTATACATATATGCACACATACACATGTTAAGCTAATAAGAATTTAGTAGTGTAGCTTTAGGAAAAGTTAGACAATGGAGCAGCATTTAAAACCAGTGGTTTTCAACCTGTGGGGTGTGACCCCCAGGGGTTCAACAACTGTTTCATAGGGGTGGTTTGTCAGATATTTATATTATGATTTAAAACAGTAGCAACAAAATAATTTTACAGTTGGGGGTTCACCACCACATGAGCAGTAGTTAAGCATCTGTGTTAGGAAGGTTGAGAGCCATTGGTCTAAGCAATAACCCCAAGTGTCTACTGCTGGGCATTAGGTTTTTAAACATGCCCTAATTTGAACCACTCTTGGAAAAATTTTCACAATTGCTAATTTGTCACTTACACCTGATAGCTGAGAACTAATGAAATCTCTTCTTGTGTGATTAACAGCTATAATTGGTGATTACAGCTGCCTCCAATAAGTTAATTCTCATCAACTCCTTGTAATTTTGAAAGAAAATGCCTGGTGTCATACCTAGTGAAAGTAATGGGCTCTCAAGAGGCAGTCCATCGAAGAAAAACAGACTCTCTTTGAAGTTTTTTCAGAAAAAGGAAACCAAAAGAGCTTTAGATTTTACTGATTCTCAAGAAAATGAAGAAAAGGCTTCTGAATATAGAGGATCTGAAATGTATGTATTTTACTTTAAATATATTTCTGTACTTTATTCTGAATTAGGGAAGGAGCATTGAGCCTGGTGTGATCCTTCTGTACTGACCTGACAGTTGACAGGGGTTAAAAGAAAGTGCACATGAATTTGCATCTAGTGAGACAAGAATTAAAGTGAACAGTAGGAACAGGGTAAACCTGGTGGTTCCTCATAGGGGTCATAAATGTTAATTTATTAGCATTAGCGTCGTTGTTAGTAATTGAGATGAAAACTCTTGAGTTTATGCTTGATATTTTGCAGTGTATTGTGTGTAAAAATAGGCTTTTCTTCCCTATACGCCACAACTACTCATATCCGCTAGAGGCAGGACAGTTACAAATTTATTTTGAAACTAGATTTAAAAAATAAATGCTTTTTAAAGCACATTCTTTAGTCACTAAAAAGAAAGACGAGGGTGGAGGGAATGCACATAAAGAACAAGTGCGTCCAGTCGCAGAAGAGGGTATAAAGCTAATTACTGTTCTAGTCCGTGGTGGGTAAGTGCACAAAACAATGTCACTGATAGTGGATGTGTGAAGATCTAAATGGAACTCCATGGCTTCAGAACGGCTGTCGATAGCACTGGACAAGTGTTTATTTGATTGACTACATTAATCTAGCTGCACAATGTCGTTATTTGTGAATTCATTATATAATAAAGTGATTTTTATGTTAAATAATAAATGTGAGTGTCCCAATTTGCTCTAGCTGCAGTCTATAGCTCTTTGTTCAACAAATGTGCAGTCTGCCGGGTAACTAAAAGTAGATCTTACCTCATGTGTGTTTCTGTGAAAATTGTTCAGGGTGGGTTTATACTTCAGTGATTCCCCTGGGTTCAGTCCCTAGAACCAAAGATGGGGGAAAAAGAACTTTTTGTGGGAGGGGGCTGGTTGTGAGACAGGTTTCTCTATGTAGCTTTGGCTGTCCTCCCTGAGTGCTGGGCCAGGTGCGCGCTGCCACACTCGGCTAAGAGAGCTTACAGTGGCAGAAGCAGTAATGAGTCTCTTCATAGACTTTCTTCTAAGTCTTTATAACCAGGACTGGAATATAACCTTATTAAATAGTGTTGCAATTAGCTCATTCCCAGGTTTATTATATTCAGAATTAGACTGATTAAAATGTCACAGTAGATTTAATAAACTACCATACCAATTCATCTATTTTGTGGGATTAACATCCCTCCTAAGGGAATTCTTTTGAGGTTTGTGGAGTATAATGATGTTTTAAAATCTCTTCTGGGTATATGTTATTTTTTGAATCTACGATTTCCTCTTAAGCTGGGCCATGGTGGTGCATGTATTTAATCCCAGCAGAGGCAGGCAGATCACTGTAAGTTCCAGGCCAGCCTGGTCTACAAAGTGAGTCCAGGATAGGCAAGGCTACACAGAGAAACCCTGTCTCAGAAAACTAAAACAAAATAAAACAAACAAATTTCCTCTTAAATGTCACCTTACTGAAATTGTTGTATTGTTGATATCACAAACACATCTATTGTAAGAAAAAACAAGTCAATCTAGGGACGCAGTATTTGCACTTTAAGATGTGAGGCCTTAAAGCTTCTCTTCTTCTGTGTTAGTAGTGATCAAGTTGTTCCTGCTGCACAGTCCTCGCCAGTAAGCTGTGAGAAGAGAGAAAACTTGTTGCCCTTTGTGGGTCTGAATAATCTTGGCAATACTTGTTATCTGAACAGTATTCTTCAGGTAAAGTGATATGATAGTTAATGTTTCTGAAAATTTTAGATTACTCTAAGCTGCACATTACTTCCTTTGGGGTAAGAAAATAATAAAAGTGAGGTACTAAAATTGGGTAGATCAGTTAAGAAGATGCCAAACTTTTCTTTTCTTTCTTTTTTTTTTTTTCTTGATTCCTGGTGCTGTGCCCACTTAAAAACTTCTGTTACTTTCTGTGCTCTTAACATTTTTGTTCATTTTTTTTTTTTTTTTTTGTCCTTTAATCTTGGTCTTATTAATATTGCCGAGGTTCAGGTTACTATTGATGGGGGAGAGAATGTCACACTTGTAGGTAATTTACATTAAGAGTGCCCTACAGAAGGCACTGATGGCTTTAGGTGTGTTGCTTTGCTCAGCACTTAAGACAATGCCCTTTTTTAGGTGTTATACTTCTGTCCCGGTTTCAAGTCTGGAGTGAAGCACTTATTTAATATTATTTCAAGGAAGAAAGAAGCTCTGAAGGATGACTCTAATCAGAAAGATAAGGTAAAAAAAAAAAAATTAAGAAAATAATTTAAAAAGCAAAATAAGCTAGGGGGAAGGCTGTGCCTGGTGATGCACACCTGTAATCCCAGCACTGGGGAGGCTGACGCTAGACCTGGTTTGTCTCTATGGTGATTTCTTGGCCAGACAGGGCTCTCATGGAGGCTCATCTCAAACCCCGCCCCACACACAACAAGACACTAATGAGAGCAGTTAAGTTTATTTGTTAAATAAAAAGGTAATAGATTCTCAAGAGAGTTGAGGACAGTGGTGACAGATTATTTCTGTTTACAAGAATTTACTTTTTCAGTACTGTATTTTGTCAGTATTATTCATTTTGATAAAGTAGTTTACCAGAATTTTCAGAGCACTGCAGTGTTTTTTTTTTCCTGCTTTATCTTTTATGCATTGTTTACTAGACTTGTCACCTATACCTCACAATCACAACTATTACTTGACTACCAGGTTATTTATCCACTGACGCTAATGATTTTTTGGTGTTGGGGACTGAATTTAGGACTGAATTTATGGTGTTACAAACACAAGGGACGCTCTACCATTGAGCCTTACCCTTAGCCTCAATTGCAAACAAATGGAAACTGACTAGAAAATTATTGTCTTTATAGAAAGAAATTGGGGGAAAAAACCCACTCTGACTTAATAGAATTTTTGCTGTACTGAAATTGAATTTAGAAAAGCTACACTGTTCGGTGAGACCAAGAAAGAAAGACGCACTTACTTAATGTTTATTAATTAAATTACTATGCTTTTTTTCCTTGATAGGGAAGCTGTAAAGAAGATCCTTTGGCAAGTTATGAGCTTATATGCAGTTTGCAGTCCTTAATAATTTCAGTTGAACAGCTTCAGGCTAGTTTTCTCTTAAATCCAGAGAAATATACAGATGAACTTGCTACACAGCCAAGGCGACTGCTTAACACACTCAGGTATAGCCTCTTTAACACAATTTTACAATCTTTGTCTTTTAGTTTCTGTCTTTAGATGGGAGTGATATATGAACAAGTAGGAATAAATGGCAAAGAAGTCGATGCTCTAGGCTCAGCCTTTTATATCCGAGAGGCTTTGAAACTAATACTTAAAAAAATAAACGAAAGTAAAGAAATTAGATTCAATTTATATTAGTCTATTTATATTTTTTACTCATAGTTCTTCCTGATGTGAATTAGTAAATTTTCTGTCAGAAGACTAGTGTTTGATTATAGAGTGCTGGCCTACATGTAGATGACTCATACTTTTACTTATGTGCTATATTGCACTCCTTTAAAGGAAAATACAGGTATATGGACTTCATACCAAATTGATCTCTGGTGGTAAAGCCTGGGTATTAATATATTTACTTATTTTTGTGGTGCTGGGACTTTTACATGCTGGGGGTTGTTTCTCTGTCATTGTCTTTGTGAAATGAAATTATTATAATTCCTAAACACGTGGTCCTAAGGATTTCAGAGTAGAAATTGTAGTCTGTATAAAAAATGTCATGCATAAAAACTGCAGGTTCCAAATACTTATTATATTTGCTTAAAAATACACACACTGAAAGTTTTCATAATGTGATCTTACAAAGAAGTTCTTTAATTCAGTTTTTGAGAAGATGTAGGTGTAGGGCATTTATTTACCTTTGTTAAGAGACATAAAAAAGTGGCCAAGAGCTAATTTTGGACCCTGGTTTTGCGTCCTAACTAGCTCTATGACCCCGTTAGCAAGTTATTTAACCTTGTGGCATCTGTCAGTAGTTACTAGTAACAACAGTTATTGAGAGGGACACATACAGCATTTTTAATAAAACTCGGTTTATGGTAAGACACTGTCAGCATTAGTTACTTCTAGTATTTAGAAGAGGGTCACAGTGTTGTGATAATAAAAAATATGGTGAAAATTTGTTTTTACTTTCAACTGTAAATTTAGGTGAGAGGTTTGTTAATAGAATGCTTTTGGATATTTAAAATAATTAATGAAAAACATTTTATGTTACTATGCAAAACTAGAATTAGCTAAAATGAGCCCTCCTATTCATAGGGAACTCAACCCTATGTATGAAGGGTACCTACAGCATGATGCACAGGAAGTGCTGCAGTGTATTCTGGGAAACATTCAAGAAACATGCCAACACCTAAGAAAAGAAGAAGTAAAAGACTTGGCTGAATTACCTACTAAGGTAGAAGAAAAATCTCACCAGAAAGAGGAAATGAGTGGAATTAACAGCACAGAGAGTGACAGTGTGAGGAGTTTGGAGGACGGTAAAGAAAAGTTCCCAAAAGGAAACTGGAAAAGAAAAAGTGACAGTGAATCGAGTAACATGAAGAAGAAAGTTAAAATGTCCAAGGAATCCCAACCATCGGGAGAAACCCAGAGACAAACCAGATCAAAAAGAAAAGCTACTAGTGACACATTAGAGATTTCTCCTAAAGTCATCCCCATGTGTGTCTCTGAAAATGAGAGTACAAGACCCTCACAAAAGAAATCAAAAGTTAAGATAAACTGGTTAAAGCCTACAAGTAAGCAACCCAGCATTCTTTCCAAGTTCTGTAGTCTGGGGAAAATAACAAGTCAGCGACCCAAAGGACTACCTCAAGAAAGTGAGCGTGACCTTGAGGCAGACCTGGGGAAGCACGCGCGTGGTTACACGGCTGGTGGTGTGCTCCAGGCTCCGGGAAGTAGCGTTACACCTGTGGACAGTAGTGAAGTCAAGTCCATAAACAAAGGTCAGTGTAGTTATTAGATTGACAAGTGCGGACATTAGTAGCTACAGAAATATACAGTATTTAAACTTTTTGTTTTGAGAAGTTAATTTACCAGTGGATGTCAACTGTAGTGTTTAAAACACTGTACTTGAATGTGTGAACATGCATTATTTATTATTGTTAATGTTAGGGTAATTGTGCTTGGTGGTTTTGTTTTGTTTTGTTTTTTCGAGACAGTGTTTGTTTGTGTTACCCTGGCTGTCCTGGACTCACTTTGTAGACCAGGCTGGCCTGGAACTCACAGAGATGCGCCTGCCTCTGCCCCCAGAGTGCTGGAATTAAAGGCGTGCGCCACCATACCCGGCTTGCTTGGTGGTTTTTAAGGTAGGAAGTACAGTATATTTTTAATGGGAAAACTCCCCTTTTTATCTGTGCAGTATGACATAAACTTAGAGGGGAAACAGCGTTGAGTGACTGTTAGAGCTGAGATATAATTGCCTTGCTTGGTTTTGCATCTTAGGGAAAAATCTATAGTTATGTATTTAATGTGCCAAAAGTTCTTTGTTCTCTGGGGCAGTTCTATAAAGACATGTCTTTGGGAAGCAAGTTAAAGACACAGCTGATTTTATCCTAAAGGTAGTAATTCATATTTGAAATTTTTTTGGTAGGGCCTTTACATTTCGTGAATTAAGGCACTGCTTAATAAGATGTGAAAATGGGTCTTACTTTGTGATAATACCTTTTCAGTGGGAAACTGATAAACTGAGCTATACTGAAAAACAAATCTGTTTTCATTTTAGGTGTGGAGCAAATTGGTTTTGAACTAGTAGAGAAATTATTTCAAGGTCAGCTAGTATTGAGGACTCGCTGTTTGGAATGTGAAAGCTTAACAGAAAGAAGAGAAGACTTTCAGGATATTAGTGTCCCGGTACAAGAAGACGAGCTTTCCAAGGTCGAGGAAAGTTCTGAAAGTAAGATGAGAGCCCGTGTGGATCATGGGAGAGTTAGTGTCCTTGGTATACAGTATGTAGCCTTCCTGTTCTCTCAGCATCTTGTTAATTCCATTTATGAAATTGTAATGGGAGAATGAAACACTTAACACGTGAGACCTTAATATTTTACTAACTTAAGTCTTTTTTGCTGTTAGGACTTGAGCTATTGTTGTGTTTAATGTAAACCATAGAAAGTATAGAGATGTCCTGAGGAATCATAAGACTGGTGTTGCCTGTCAGATACTGGCAACTGACTTGACACTGGGCTTATGTGGCTTTCAGTGTTCCTAGCATGCATGCGTTAATGTATGTATTCATTTACTTTGGCTAATAATATTTAAAAGACATGTTTGTATACTTTCAGGATGACTGAAATAAAAAATCTCTTTAGATGTTGGGGGTGGGTTATTGGAACTGAACGATAATATCATATGAAATTTTAAGTTTTGAGTGAACAATTCTGTTTTACAGTTTCTCCAGAGCCAAAAACAGAAATGAAGACCTTGAGATGGGCAATTTCACAATTTGCTTCAGTGGAGAGAATTGTAGGAGAAGATAAATATTTCTGTGAAAATTGCCATCACTATACCGAAGCAGAGCGCAGTCTCTTGTTTGATAAAATGCCTGAAGTTATCACTATTCATCTGAAGTGCTTTGCTGCTAGTGGCTTGGAGTGAGTATTGTGAATAAACTGAGGGAGACAGGAGCTTTGTGTACAGTGCTGTGCAAAGTGAAGTCATTTGTGAGAATGGACTCTCTGCTCTTAATAAGCGGGTTCTTTGGGCATAAATACATAAGTATGCTTTTTTGGGGCAGTGACACAGCTCAGATAGTGTGCTTTAGCAGACGAGGCCCTGGATTTGATCCCTGTCACCACAAAAACAGCACAATTCTCAGATGTCTTCATCCTCATTCTGTAGGCAGTAGTAGAATCTGCTTCAGCGGAACTGACTGGAATGGAGGAAAAACATCTTTCTTCTAGACAGAGTTTCTCTGGGTAGCCCTGATTGTCCTAGAATTTGCTCTGTAGTTTAGGGTGGCCTTGAAGTCAGAGATCCACCTGCCTCTGCCTCCTGACTGAGATTAAAGGCCTCCAACCATCACACTGAGAAATCTTTAAATATTTAATATTCTTTCTTTCAAAAAAATTTATTCGTTCCCCACTTCCTTCTATGAGAATGGATTTCAGTGTTGTAGCCACAACTGGTCTCAATCTACAGCTGTCTTCCTGTGTTAGACTCAAGCTAGGATTGCAGGTGTGAGCCACTATGCTTGACTCAACTTTTTTTTTTTTTTTTTTTTTTTTGAGGGGTGTGTATAGAAAAGCAAATTTTCAGTTTTAAGGAAAGTTCGGAAATTTCTCTGAAAACTTTGGGAAATTTTATAGTTGAGAATTTGTCCAAAAGCTATTAAAATAAATACAAAAATGTTTTGGATACTCTGTCTTTTCTGACATGCTATCGTAAACTTCATGGTTTCTACATTTATTGATGTGTTAAGTTAACAAGGAGAACTTCCTTGTAGTCCTCACATGTTGTCAGAGTGATGGTCTTTTTTTTTTAGTCATTTTAATATATATTATTTGGACAATCTAATAAAAGAATGAAGAAAATATACTTCCCACAGAAACATCCAAACATCAATTAGTTTTCTTTTTAGAAAGGAGGGTCTCTTGTTCCAGGTTTGGTGGTACATGCCTTTAATCCCAGCACTGCAGGAGCAGAGGCAGAGGCAGGCAGATCTCTGAGTTTGAGGCCACACTGGTCTACAAAGTGAGTCCAGGACAGCCACGGTGACACAGAGAAACCTTGGCTTGGAAAAGCAAACCAAACAAGAGGGTCTTTCCCTGTAGCCTTGGCTGGCCTGGAGTTTGCAGTGTTGGCCATGAACTCCACCTGCTTCTTCCCAGGTGCCAGGGCTAAAGGTGTGCACCATTTTACCGAGGGCCTGTTTTAATATTTTTGTGCACATATTTTTTTTCTAAGTTGAAGTCTTACTCTGCTTTTGCTCATAACTAAACATCAAGGACTTATTATTTGGTTTCACATTGTGTGTAAAATTTTACATTCAAAACAGAATGACAGGAAACCTTTTTTTCCTTCCAAAGGTTTGATTGTTATGGTGGTGGACTTTCCAAGATCAACACTCCTTTATTGACACCTCTTAAACTGTCACTAGAAGAATGGAGCACAAAGCCGACCACGGACAGCTATGGGCTGTTTGCTGTGGTGATGCACAGTGGCATCACAATCAGTAGTGGGCACTACACTGCATCTGTTAAAGTCACTGACCTGAACAGTCTAGAGCTAGATAAGGGGAATTTTGTGGTTGACCAGATGAGTGAAGTAGGTAAGCTGGAGCCACTGAAGGAGGAGGAAGCAAGAGGGACGGCTGAACATTATGATGATGAAGTGTCAATTAGAGTTGGTGGAAATGCCCAGCCAAGTAAAGTTTTGAACAAAAAAAATGTAGAAGCTGTTGGACTTCTTGGAGGACAAAAGAGCAAAGCAGATTATGAGCTGTACAACAAAGCATCTAACCCTGATAAGGTTGTCGGGACAGCATTCACTGAAAATAGAAATTCTGAAACGAATGATACTAATGGGACCCACGAATCTGACAGGAACAAGGAATCCAGTGACCAAACAGGCATTAACATGAATGGATTTGAGAACAAAATTTCATATGTAGTGCAAAGCTTAAAGGAGTACGAGGGAAAGTGGTTGCTTTTTGATGATTCTGAAGTCAAAGTTACAGAAGAGAAAGACTTTCTGAATTCCCTTTCCCCTTCTACATCTCCTACATCTACTCCCTACTTGCTATTTTATAGGAAATTATAGTGAGCATATTTTCCTTGTATATATTAAACAGACCTGGACAGACATTGGTAAAGTTGATTACATCTAAGAGTCTTTAGTTTATCTTTTGAAGCTAATGGATATTGGTCTCTCTAGGCTTTTATATAAATAGTGAAAATTTGAATACTGAAAACCATGTTAATTTTTAGAATCATTTTCTTAGTAGAGACTAGTGATAAATAAGCTTCTGGGAACAAATTTGTATAGGTACTAAATGATCCAAAACGGAAGCTTGAAGCAGTTAACACTTTTGGAACTACATGAACTTTTGTGTTTGCTTTTTAAAATAAAGTGCTTGTATTTGTATTCTCCATATTTTGGAGCAATTACCTAACTTGATGTTCATAGGTCTGGCTTTTTCACCCAAAAAACAGAATCTCATTCAGTGTACTTAATTTTATAATAGTCGAGAAGCCAAACCTTTGGGTTGTGTCAGAGGCACAAAGTCTAGAATGTGTATATTCACAATGGTATATATTTTGTGCCTTGAAAAACTTGGAAGTGTCTCAGAAAACGTGGCAGTCCCCTCTATGTTGGCAAGAGTTTTATATGGATGTATGAAGAGACTAGTCAGTCTTCTTGGCTAGTTTGTGTCTCTTCATACTCGGCATGGTCTGTATATAGCACATCAGTTTAGAGGTGCGACCTTTAACTTTTTTAAAAAAACTGGGAGGTCAATAAAATTTAAACTGTTTAACAACCATGTATATAAATGTGATTTTTTAATGCATTCCAACGTGGAGTTACCTTAAAGACAAATGTGTACATACAAGACAGAATAACCATGCATAATTTACCTTTAACTCTCAACTTCTGACAGTGGGGCAGAGGTGAAAATCTTTCAGAGCTGTCTTAAGTCATTTGTTTTAGAACTTGTAAAGGCACACTCAAATGAGTAAATACACAGATGCTACTGGAATAACATTCTATTCCAATAGGAAAGGTTGCTTATTCCACTAACATTTTCTCACAGATGGTGTGATGACCTTCCCTTTAGTTTAGAATCATTGGTATAACTTTAAAAAATAACTACCTTGTGCTATCAATTAGAGCAGTAGAGATTCCCGAGTTTAAAAAACAAAAAACAAAAAAACCCTAAACCCTCAGGAAGTATAACAAAATGGAGTAGGAAGTCTCCATTCCAATTCATGAGAAAATAACTGGTATTTCGTAACCCAATCAGAGACATAAATGGTAAAGCCCTTCACACCATCACTGAGATGTGAAACAATTCAAGTCACAAGTGAGAAGTGTCTAATACTAAAGTGCGCTCTCTCAGTGTGTTCTCCCCTGGTAACTTCCTTTCCCACCTCACTGCCACCAAACGGGGAAGAGGTGTCATTTCAAGTGATTCAGGAGTGGTCAGCAGTATTGTCATTGTTGCTGTTCTGTAAGCCAAAGCACAAAAAAATCTGCAACATTTCAGGAAACATGACTATTCATTGGGAGAATTGTGCTATGAGTGTAAAGTGTTAAGTTTTTTTGTGTACCTTTTCGATAGTGAAATTAACAATTATTTTGGTAGTAGCAATTTATGCGTTTTGTAAAACTACAAGACTTCTCATTTAATTGGTAGATTAAAATCAATGAAATCTCAGGTTGGTGTTGCCTTCAGTAATATCAAATAGCCTTAGAGCAGATTTCTAGTTAATGGTCCAACCAATAAACATTTGATGCATTGATTCATGAAGTTGATACTAACAAAATCACCCATAAAGATCAAATTGCTGTCAAATTAGCATGTCACTAGCATTTAGGTATTTTGGTATACAGATTTTCTTTTTTTGTGGTTTTCAAGATAGGGTTTCTCTGTGAGGCCCTGGCTGTCCTGGATTACTTGTGTGGTCCTGACCTCACAGTGATCTACCTGCCTCTGCCTCTTCCTCTGAGTGCTGGGATTAAAGGCAAGTGCCACTAAGCCTGGCCCTAGGAATGTTTATTAAATCCTTTTTTTTTTTTTTTTTGGCAGGGGTCGGGGATATCTGCCACCATTAGTTAATTTGAGGTATTTTCGTACCAGTTTAGAACTAGTTTTTGAACAATTCATTTTTTTCCCATTGTAATAGAGAGAAGAAAAATCCCACGCATTAAAATTAGTGTAAACATTCACATATTTAATAGTACCTTTAAAATAAGCATTACTACATGTAAAATGGTTCCAAAATGAAGGACTATAAATGGTAATATAAATTAAAAAATAAGAACTTAAAGTAAATAAATTTAACATTAGCTATGGTATAAATAATTGTAAATGTGTACTGTACCTTTGAATCATTAAAACTTTTTTTTTTTTTTTTAAAGATGACAGCATGTTACCAGAAGGTCAGACACCACAGCCACAAGCCTTGCGGGCAATAGCCTGCATCTGGTAGCACATTCTTGAGTGGGTAAATCAATGCTATTGCTTCCAGAGTGACATCCCAGTCCTACTTTTCAATAGAAGACCTCTCACACTCAGTGCTGAGAACATGGCTCTTTTCAAGTGAATAGAACAAGTGTATATTCTAAAGTTCCATTTTCCGAAGGCTCATTCGGCTGAAGGAATCTCTGAGGAAAACAAGAGGATATACGTAAGAACAGTTTTAAAAATGTACCACAGTCCTTTGGTTGTCGGCCCGCCCACCACCCCCAATCTTTAAGAATTCTTTTGTTTTGCTTTATATTTTTCCTGCCAGAGAGATCTTAATGTTAGATGCTTATCTTACATACTCTGCCATATTCTGGTTTCAGCTTCCTCTACAGATTAGAGGTATGTGATAGCAGCCACTTTGCCAAAGCTGTTGATTATCTGTCCTTAAGGTGCCATGGGAGAGATTTTTGGAGTATTCAAGGTTACTACTATGGTAAAAAAGTGTTTCTTACTCATAAATTTGGAATCAAACAAGTGGTTCCCCAAAATACAGAATCTTTTATATGGGCTTATATATTGGTATTTGCCATATTCGAAATTAAAATGGAAATTTTAAGTTATTTTACCAAGTAACTTATGTTTCATTAAAAATAAGTTGCAAGGGCCAGGCGCTGTGGCTTACACCTTTATTCCTAGCTCTCAGGAGACAGATAGGTGGATCTCAATTTGAGGCCAGCCAGGGCCAAAACAGCATCCTACCAGAGTAGCCCTCATCTGTAATGTGTAGCGAAATAGAAGGCATACATTTCCCAACCTGCTTCGACAGCCACTCATTTACAACAGCACATCCTGCCCAGTCTCTGGAAAAGTCCATCCTACCTATATGAGGGCAGGAAGATGGTCAAGGTCTCAGATCACATTTTGACAATTAAAATCCTAGGAAATTTTTATGTCCTAAAATCTGAAGACTTGAGAATTTTATCATGAAATGTTTCTATAGGTTTTTCTTCCTCATGAACTGGTTCCTTCTGCTTCCTGATGTTACAGTTAAGGTGGGAGCAGTTGCAAAGAGAATGGCACTTAGCATTGCATTTCAGAGACTTGACTCCAGGGGAAGGATCTGAAAGCTGATACTATTCATCAAGGGAAGGGATTTCTTTAGCTGGAGAGATGGCTTTGTGGTTAGTGCTTACTACCCTTGTAGAGAGACCCAGGTTAGGTTCCCAACACATCAGGTGGCTCACAGCCTTCTGTAACTCCAGTTTCAGACAATTAGATGCCCTCTAGCCTCCTAGGCATCTTCTTGCACATGGTGCACATAATCTCATTTACACACACACACACACTTTGGGATATAACTCAGTTATTGAATACTTGTCTAACATGCATCCTGGTTAGACTCCCAGCACCACATAATTTGCGTCTGGTATCCTTGTAACCAAAACACTCTGGAGGTACAGACAGGAGGATCAGAAGCTCAAGTCATTTCCCCTACATACTAAAGACGCAGCCATGGTGGCGCACGCCTTTAATCCCAGCACTTGGAGAGGCAGGTGGATCTCAGTTCAAGGACTGAGTTCTGGGACAGCAAGGGCTACAGAGAGAAACTTGTCTCGAATTCTCTCACAAACGTGATAGAAGTTGGGCCAGGACTTTAAATGTCTAGAGAGGCTTCTGAAGGGCGACTTAGGAGCACTGTCCCAGCTAGCATGTCCTCCACAGGGAAGGCCGACTTAGGAGCACTGTCCCAGCTAGCGTGTCTTCCACAGGGAAGGCTGACTTTCAGACTCATTAGTGGGGAGTGGCAAAGGCTTATATACCAGTTGGATCTTCTTAGGTTTCTGGGGACACAAACCAGAATTTTTATATAAAAGGCTGTAAAACTATTAAAATTAATCAAGTTTTCTTTTCCTAAAAAGCTCTGAGGAGGAAGCACTAGGCTCACCTGTGGCAAGTGATGGGCAACACAGCCTTGTAGAGCTGAGGGATCTTTCTGTTTATCAGTGGCTGCAGAGCCTCTTTAAGGCGATGGTAGTTTCTCTCCAGTTCTCTTTGATACTCTTTTTGATCTGCCCCAATTAAGCTCTTATTTTTTCTTAAGGCATCCTCACACCTACAGGGTAAGAAAATACAGGATTAGACCTCTCCCCTGTCTGGAAATTTATAGTCTTAGCCACCCCACCCACCCCCGGCTATTTTCTGCTCCAGTTGATGGCAAAGGATTCTCCTGCTTAAGGTTTAAGAACATGTCCCTACAGACTTGATGTCCTTGCTTTAGGGTTAAGGCGCTGTTATGGTTTAGGTATAACATGTCCCCATAGACTTCATGTGTCCTCAGCTCTTGGGACCGAGAGGTGGCTGGGTCATAAGGTAAGTGGGTTATTAGGAAAGTGGCTTGGACACAGAAGTAGCTCAGTACTGGCCCCTGGCCGGCTGTCCTCTCTGCTTCTTGTCTGTGATGCAATCTGATAAACACTTCCTGAACGCATTAAATTGAAAACATTTTAATTCATAGCCAAAGCTGGCCTAGAACTTGTGATTCTTCTGCCTCAGCTTCCTGAGTACTGTAAGTGTGTGCCGCTATTTGTCTTTTGCAGTGTTGGGGGATCAAACTCCGGGCAAGGGTCCTACCAGTGAATTGCTCCTGAGTTGTCCACGCTGACTCTGAAGCCTGCCCCCCCCCACAACCCTCCCCATTTCTAGATCAGAAACTCTTTAGGATCAGGATCACCTCCTCTACCCCCGTGTTGAACTAAAAAGCTTGGTTTAGTACATAGATCTTGATCATTATCCAATTTACTCAAATAGTTAAGAAAAAGATGTTTTTTAAAAGTACTACAAAAGCCAGGCGGTGGTGGCGCACGCCTTTAATCCCAGCACTCGGGAGGCAGAGGCAGGAGGATCGCTGTGAGTTCGTGGCCAGCCTGGTCTACAAAGCGAGTCCAGGACAGTCGAGGCTACACAGAGAGACCCTGAAGTGGTGGTGCACATCTATAATCCCAGTGGCTGAGACTGAAGCAGAACAGCAAGTCTGAGGCTTACATGGCTGTCTCAGAGCCATATCTACTGTGTCTGTCTGAATAGCTCCTTGCTTGTGGATGCTGCTCAAGTGATGCTTAGAGAAATGCATAGCTTTAAATGATTATATTAGAAAGAGCCACCAAGCTTGACAATCTGATCCCAGAGACCCACGCGACAGAAAGAACTGACTCCCGAAGACTCTTCTGGTCTCCATAAGCAGGCTCAGAGCATTTGCATGAGCATGTACACACACACATAAACACACAAAAGTAACTTTAAAAAGTGTTAATATTGAAGAGTAAGTAATCTGAGTAGACTACACTCAAAATATGAGTTGACATATTTTGGAGAATGTGCTAACATCTAGGTGCTGATGAGCATAGGAAGCCACAGCGCTATACTCAGCTACACATCTGCTGTACATGTGGCGTTTCATTCAGACATCCTTCTAGGTACGTGCTTTGTATATGCTTTGCAATAGGAACACAGCCAGGAATCTCCAAATACATCCAAAATATACCAGCTAGAGAAAGGAAGCACTTATAATCACACAATGGAACACAACGAAAGTAGCTCAAGCAACAGTTACAGACGTAAGTGCTGAGGACCACAGTTGGCACAAATCAGCCACACTATTCCTTTGTATAAGGCTAAGGAATGTAAAAAAAGTGCAGCATTCAGAGACTCAGTGGTTTCTGATAAAGTTGAGAAAAAAAAAAAAAAAAAAAAAAAAAAAAAAAAAAGAACATTCAGGACACTGCCTACTTCTGGAAGGGAAAGAGGGTGATATAGAAATGGATTATTTTAAACAAGGCTTAATGAAGGTACGTTTTGAAAGACAAAACATCACACCAAAATACACAGAAAGTACTTTTAGTAATTAAAAACCAACTGAAGTGTTATGCAAAATTGATGAGCAGAAAATGCCCTCTTTATATGGGTTATGTAACAAAGTGTGGGACTGACACTAGAGCATCTGCACTCCTGCTATTATTAATACTGAGATGTTCTGGGGTGTACACTATATTAAGAGACAATAAAAGTGCTTATGTACTTTGGTTCAGTGATTTCATGATGGAAATTTTAATTAAACAAAAGAAAAGACCCACTGTGGAATAAATTACACCACATTTAAATTCAAACAGGAAGACAAAATATCAAAGTTAAATTGATGAAATAGTATTACCATTTACATAATGGTTCTAAGTCTGAAATATGTGTATCTACCAGTAAGTGGCACAGGTCATGTGATCACATGTTAGGAATTGGCTTCCCACAACCAATCCCATGAGGCTACATTATAGGAAGCATCAAAGTAAAGCGCTTCTAATAGCTTCAGGAAATAACCAACCGAGTGAAAGAACAACCTACACATGGGCAAAAATACATGGGACCTAGAGTGAGTATCTAGAGCACGTAAAGAACTCAAACGTAAACATCCGACAATGCAACAAGATACAGATATTGCTAACCACATGGACAATACACAAAAAGTTCAGCAACACTAATCATTAGAAAAATGCAAATAAAGACTACCCTTCCCAGTAAGAATGGCTATTGTCAAAGGAGACGTCCAATACACGTGATGCTGAGAGCGTGGCGAGAAGGTGCCCTTGCATGCTGCCCGTCAGCATGAGAAACGGGGGTTGGAGAGTAGGCTCAGCAGGTGAGGGCACTTGCTGCTCTGGAAAGGCCCTGGTTTGGCTCTTAGCACACACAATGGCTCATAGCATCTGTAACTCCAGTGCACTTAACTCCTTTTTTTTCTGGCCTCTGCAGGGGACACACAGGATGCACATGCACACATACAAGCAAAACACATAAAAAGCTTAAAAACAAAACCAAGAGCACCCACCCCCAGGTGGCACGGCCAGCTACACACGCAAAGGAAACAAAATCAGCCTGTTACACCCCACCCTCACCCTGCTCACTGCAGCATGACTCACAATAGCCAAGAAGTGGGAACAACCTACGCCATCTATCAAATGATGAATGGGGTCAACAGGGGTGGGTGGGGGAGGGTGGAGGGTGGGAGAATTCAGAATGCATTACATAAATGTATAAAACAGTCAAAGGACAAATTTAAAACTAAAAGGGAAAAGATGGTTCATTTGGGGGTGGGGGTGGGGGAGGTGGCTTAGTTGGTAAAGTGTTTTCTGTCCAAGCATGTCAACCCCAGCCAAATCCCCTAGCACACGGGTAAACAAACAAAACAAAACGAGCCAAATGTGGGGTTTTATGTACATATTATTCTCAGAGGTGGGTGGGTGGAGTGGAGGCAGGAGCCACGGGGCTCACTAGCCAGCCATTCTACTGTGCTCAGGGAGAGACTCTTGCAAAATATACGATAGAAAATGATTAAGGAAGAGACCCAATGTCAACATCTGCTCTCCCCATGTGTGCACACAGACATACACATGTGGTTCATATATATAATGGAATACACTTTAGCCTTAAAAATCAAGTCTTAGGCACAACAGTACATAAGAAAATGGTACTGTGCAAAGTGAAATAAGACGGCACAGGAAGACAGGTACTGCACATGTGTAATGTAAAAATGTGATTCTCAGAGAAGCTGGGAATAGAATGGTGGCTACCAGACAGACGCAGGAGAAGGGTCAGCAATGGGCAGAGAGGCTGGACAGGGGATGCTCAGCTACATTAAACTGGAATAAGACATCTTATATACAAAGTAGGGTCACCACAGACAGCAGTATTACAAAGTATACTCCAAAAGTTAGAAGAACAAAGAATTTTGAACATTTTTACTATTAAGAAATAGTTTTTTGGGCTGGAGAGATGGCTTAGAGGTTAAGAGCACTGGCTGCTCTTCCAAAGTCCTGAGTTCAATTCCCAGCAGTCACGTGGTGACTCACAACCATCTATACTGAGATCTGGTGCCCTCTTCTGACCTGTAGGTACACATGCAGGCAAAGCACCATATGCATAATAAAAATAAAACTTTATAAAAAAGAAATAGTGTCTTAGGAGATACATTTGCTTCTCATTATATAGTGTATTCATAGGTCCTATAGTGCATATAATATAATCAAAACATATCAATGTATCAGTTAAAAATAAATTTAAATAAAAAACCCTCACAAAATCTCAGATATCTGATTGTTTGTTTAGTTTCTGCTGAATAAAGGATGTCCCTGAACTCCCACTGTACCTCCCAGGGGCTGAGACTACAGGCATGGCCTAACAATTTCGTGTAGTCCTAGGGATCAAACCTAGGACTTCACGAATGCTACAGTCTACCAACTGAGTGTGTGCCCAGACCCTGGAGGAAGCTCTGTAAGCTTAATTTTGGCTGTCTTGAAAGCTCAGGCGGAAGGAGTTGAGAGTTTTGTAAAGCTAATACAACAAGAACAGAAGTGCTATCTTCCTAAGGCACCTAAGCAAGGCAGCACCATCCACATTTACTGATGATAAATCACAACAGCCAGCTCACAGTGGCGCACGCCTCTAATCTCAGCAGTGGGGAGGCAGAGGCAGGAGGATCTCTGTGAGTTCAAGGCCAGCCTGGTCTACAGAGTGAGTTCCAGGACAGCCAGTGCTACACAGAAAAATACTGTCTTGAAAAAACAAACGAAACAGAACAAATCAACCAACCAAACAAAATAAGCAAAGCAAAGCAAACCGATCCCAATGTCCAATACACTCGATAAATGATTTGACAGGACAGACCACGTTAGGAAGACCCTTGTTGCTGTGAACTGGTACTCAGGCACTTGGTCATTTGTTCAATGGCTCCATGGCTCTTTTAGAAACTGTTTTGGTAGTGTGGGGACTGAATCCAGGCCTTGAGTGTGCTAGGCAAGTGCTCTACCACTGAGCTACAGCTAGGGCCACGATGCTCTTTCAGTCTGACCCCTATTTTACTTGCCCAGGTGTTTCTCAGGCTCTTTTCCCTGTGGCGTCTGTGGTTTTGGCATCACTAGATTACTGACCACTGCCACACAGATACAGAAATTGACCTTTTTTTTTTTTTTTTTTTTTTTTCTATTTGGCACATTCTTTTACCTTTTAGATCTAAAACCTAGAATTAAATCTTTAAGGTCCACATAAAGTGTGTGGCATTTTTCCTGACACTGCCAAGCTGCATGAATCATCCTCACTTTTGTGATCATACTGTCAATAAATAAAAATTAGGAATAAGTAGTGAGTTGATAATGACCGTTTTCCCTATTGTTACAACATCTTATATTTAATATCCTTTAGAAGGACATTCCAATGCTGACTCTTGGGAATCTGGCCTGGAGAGGGGCTTGCTGTTCCAGCTATTCTGTTGGTATCTGCCTTCCTTCTGCAACCTAGGGTGTTAGTATGCCATCCCCAAGGAGCTCCACGCATTGTTAGAGTTTACTGGAGGAATGCACAGAGCCTGTGCCCACAGCGGCAGAAGACCCTCTGAGCTCCAGGCCAAGTGTGCTTCCCCTGGCTAACCCTACTTTGCATCTTTTCAGTGCAGTAAGTCACAGCAATCAGAACAGATACATGTTGAATCCTGTAAGTCTTCCTAATAACTCACGGAATGTGGGTGCGGTTGAGACCCTAGACACCTGAGCATTAGTTAACTAATTTGTAACCCTCTCTATGAGAGGGGGTCACTTTATCTTTTGCTTGATCAGAAACTGAGGACCGTGAAGACTGGACAAGGATATGTTACATACACTGGTAAGGCTGGGACTTCAACATTTGTTAGTTTAGTTTACAATTTCCTGAGGGAGGGAAACTAGTGTTGGATAGTGAAGAACAATACTAATTTTTTTTTTTTTTTGCATAAACAACAGCTTTCAAGTCTATGGTAGTAAAGAGCAGAGAGTGAAGATTTAGTTGCCTCATGGCGAACTAAATCCCATTTTCTCCTTTTACCAGTTCCTTGTGGTGTTTATTCAAACTGTGGTTTGGTTACTCTTAGTCTGAAGGTCTTTTTGCAAGAAGCCTCAAGTACCTTTTAGTAAAGTCCTTGAAGCAAAGGCGCAGCTTGTTGTGATGCCTGAAGAGCTTTGGGTCACCAGGTATGTCAGACAGGAAGACCTGGGCAACCTCCAGAGGTCCCTGAGAGATAAAAGGAAACAATGAAGTGTTTTTATCTCACAGAGTCATATCACTGACGGGGCCGCATCTACAGTGGATACATTCACGTCTGTTAGGACTTCAGATACTCCTAATGCCAGATCTATATTCTTGCCTCCTACACTTAGTGATTCATTTCTTACTGGTTCATCCTTCAAAGAAATGAATAGGCCTCTGAGGACTGAGTCTATTAAATGTATTTTTGTTTTTTATTATTCTGGCCGCACAAGTTTCAATGCATCTCCCAATCCATTAGCTATTACATTTGATTTTACAAAAACAACTTCCTTCAACATTTTAAAGGTTATTCCTGATCCAATGAATTAAACAAGGTCTTTTGTCTTTGAAGGGAATTTTGAAGGGGAAAAACAAGCACTTAAGTGTTATGGGCACAAAAGTCTATTTCAGCTCTACGCTGGCACTGCTCTTTAATCCAAAAGTAGTCAAGACATATAATGCAAAACGTGGCTAAAGCTTTTCTTGATGCTCTTAAGTGCGGGTATTCTTTAAGACTTGGACCATGCCTAAAATCATGAGTGAGACTACCTCAGCAAATCAACTACAGGGGACAACACACTGCCTTCCAACATCCCATTAAAAAATGGTATTTTATATGCAAATATTATTACTTTTTTGGTTTGTCTTGGTTTTTTGAGACAGGGATTCTCTGTGTGGCCTTGGCTGTTGTGGACTTGCTTTATAGTCCAGGCTGGCCTTGAACTCAGAGACTGACTCCCCAAGTGCTGGGACTACAGGCATGACCCACCATGCCTGGCTTTATTATTACATTTTCCAAAATGCTTCCACATTAATTATTCTACAAAATTCATTGGGAAAAAGATCTGGAGAAGGAAACATCATCAAGAATCTAAGAGCCCGGGGCTGGAGAGATGGCTCAGAGGTTAAGAGCACTGATTGCTCTTCCCCAGGTCCTGAGTTCAATTCCCAGCAACCACATGGTGGCTCACAACCATCTGTAATGAGATCTGGTGTCCTCTTCTGGCCTGCAGGTATATATACAGGCAGAGTGCTCTATACATAATAAATAAATAAATCTTTAAAAAAAAAAAAAAAAAAAAAAAGAATCTAAGAGACCAGAGGTTCATATGCATTTAGCACATCTCTGGAAATCAGTCTTTTGAATCATGTATATTTTTTTAATGAAAGACTTTTTTTGTTTTTGTTGTTTTATGAGACAGGATTTCATTATATAGTCTTGGCTGGCCTGGAATTTGCTGTGTTGACCAGGATGGCTTTGAACTCACAGAGAACCTGCTTGTCTCAACCATCTAGCAAAGAATATTTTGTTTAATTTTTTTTTTTTTTAATTTAAGATAGCAGTCTTTTTTAAAAAAGGACTTATTTATATTATTTATTCTGCCCGCACGTGTGCCTGTATGCCAGAAAAAGGCATCAGATTTCATTATGGATGGCTGTGAGGCATCATTGAGTTACTGGGAATTGAACTCAGGATCTGTGGAAGAACAGACAGTGCTCTTAACTTCTGAGCCATCTCTCGAGTCCCAGCAAAGAATATTTTAAGTGCCTAACAGATAGGCACAGGCAGCGGGGAAGGCAGGTATGAAAAGTGTGAATAATCTGTTTCTCAATATATCTCCATTTATACTTCTGTACAGTGTGACATCCAAAACATAATCTTTTCACTTGATTTGCACTATTCTGTCATTCTGCAAATATTACAATATTACTCCAACTGCACACACCCAGTGAGAAGCACCAACCTGGTTCACAGTTGTGCCAACAGACCCCTGGAGAACCATCTGAAGCATTTTGGGGTCTGCTGGATCCTGATGTGTTGCAAATGCCAACTCCTGTGTCTTTTTCTGCATGTCTTCAATAGCAACTTCAATTGGTGTTAAGATTATCTGAGTAAAACAGTAGCAGTTGGGTCAGTGTATCGCCAGAAAACTACTCAATAAGCTTTACATAAGAAAGCCAGAAGAAACGGGGACACTTTACGAGCTTTCATGTAACAGAATCCAAACCTTGATCCCTAAATTAATAAAAATAAAAAGCAATAAACACTTTAAAAAAACATAAACTGAGGATGAATCAGCAACTTGGAAGACAGCCAAAAATGAGTGAGCAGCAATGGTGAAATCGTAGTGTGTAGAAGGGAAGGTCGCATCTTCCACTAAAGCCACGAGTACCGGCTCGTGGGTTCTCTTTCCCTCAGCCGTGCAGTTACCTCTTCTTTGTGAGTGACGTTGACCCTCGTCTTAATGTAAGGAAAGGCGTGAGAGGTCGTCAGGATGGTCTTCCGCTTGAACTGCTCCTGCAGCTCCCCGTGGGCGCGGCCGTCTAAAGTGAAAGGTGTACAGTACATGAAACGACGGAGATTATAGTTTTTGTCAAAATAAGTGATTCTGTCCTTCATCTCATAGGTGTCAAAGAACGGCTCCACGTAAGTGATCTGAATGTATGCCTGGAAAAGGGAAAGGTCCGTATCAATGATCTGTCACCTAGTGCGGGTCACGCAAAACAATGTGCAGACAGACCTCCAAAGACGTACGCTGCGCAGCATCACAACGCAGCCAACCTACCTTGTTTGGATCTAATTTACACTTGTCTACAGGGTTAGAATCCTTGATTACTTCAACCACGTCCTCTCCAAATCTTTCTCCATAAAATCCCTGGAATCAAGAGAAGGAAATCTTTTACATGAATTTCCTGGTAAGGCAGAGCAGGCCCGAGGGAGACTCCTCAGCAAGACTACAGAATTTGGCAAGTTTTGTTCTAACCATGTCACTTCCATGCAATTAAGTAACGGCCAAAGAAATTAAAACTCAGTTTTTTTTGTTTTTTTTTTTTAAGGGACCTAAGAGCTGCAGTTTAGGCAATGGTCACGGCTCTTGAGAAGGAAAAACTAGACCAGCAAGGAGATGACCTTTAAATGCAGCCACGCAGGAGGATCGCTAGGCGCTATCCCCACATGATATATCCCAAGACTTACCTAATTTATCAAAAGTAAAGAGTCATAGTTTGAGCCAGTTTATGAAAACCATCCCCAGCAAAGTCATCAGTTAGACTTTAGGACGCCATCTGAGAAGAGAAGCAAGCTTAGACCTCTGCTTCCCAGACTGTTCACAGGTCTCGCAGGGATCCTGTCAAAATGTAGACTTTGACTTAGAAAGTCTGGGGTGGGATCTGAGACTCTCCTAGGGGACGCAAATGCTCCTGAGTTCACAAGCCGTACTCGGGAGCAGTAAAAGAAAGGCTCAGAAGAGCAACCGGAAAGATGTGTTAACAGAATTAAATATAAAACAATCATCTCTGTGAGAAGCAGGGAGTTCTAAAGAAGGGATTCAGCGGCCATGGCTAGGTGTGACTCCACGTTTAACCCTCACGATGCCTCACCAGGCGGTCAGGCCACAGAGACAGCGCGTGCGCTGGCTATCTCCTGGGCTGTTGACGCCAGTCTCATCACACGCTGCTACTTGATCGCCCGTCTCTCTCTCAAGCTAGAGAAACTGGAGTAATTCTGAAGGATAAAGGTGCTTATAAAATATGTGTGAAAATAAAGCCTCAAAAGTACAGCTGGTAATAATTTACTATTGTCATAAAAGATCTAAAGGCTTTGAAAGGGCGTTACTGCCCCTCTCTAACACTCTTATATACCACGGAAGCCGTCCATCTGGCTTCTCTAATAATTAAAGCTGATATGAAGGTCTATCCACTACAGAAGTGTAAGATGGCATTTGCGAGCCACCACAGCATTCACCTCCAGTCTGTGAGAAATCTCTGCCAGTTTGGTTATTGCAGGCTCCTTGTAAACAAACTCCTGTTCATCCAAATCCCCGAACTTGGTCCCATAAAAACCAACACGGAAATAGGTGCCAAACATCCGCTTACCATCCTAGGGTTAGGAAAATGAGAAATTTTAATGCAATTTTTTGACATTATGCTTAAATTGTTATATTGTAAAATTTCTAAAACAGCAAAAATTAGCTCAAAATTATGTTTATTTTTCAAATAAGGGTAATAACAAGAAAATGTTTTTTCTTCATTATTTGTAACAAGACTCATGCCCATTATTTTTTTTTTAACCAAATGAAACAATATGGTCTTTGTTTTTAATTCCATACAGTTGAGCTGTATATTAACTTATTTCCCTCATTGAACCAAAAGGTCTTAACATGAAATTGATTAGAGCACATTACTAGTATGTTTTCAAGTCAACACAATCCTTCTCATAGTCTCTGAGTATATTAAAAAGAGACCATAGAAACTAAGAGCCAATGATAGTATCTGGCATAGAGTACAAAATCAGCAAAAATGCGAAGACCCTTCAGAAGTACCAATGTAAAAATTCCTTAATTAGTATCATTGTTGATAAAAATATTTGTATGTAGAAGAGTAAAAATGAAAAAGAAAAAAAATGAAAATGAAAGAAAAAAAATCTGAGTGCAAGGTAATAATATAATTTTGAGATGAGTTTTTATTTTAAAGACCACCAAAAGCATTCACTAAACTTCCAAATTCTTGATCTTTGTATTAGAATTACTATCTGGCTTCCATCTTACTGGTCTTTTTAGTGATAAGTATGACCATGCAGATACACACAATCCTGTGACAAGGCCTAACACTAACTACACACTGACAACAAGTAAAAGGACAGAAAGTCACCCTAATTCTCACACAATTTTGGCAAGAACCAAGTCTTTTAATGAGTATAACATCTGCTCATTTCCTATGCAACAAAGTCCCAAAGCTGTTTCAGCAGAATTCAGCAGGATTCTGCAGTGACTTGTATATAAACCGCAAAGTATGAAATTCCTGAGTTCTCCTTAAGCCTATTGTTTTATATTTATTTTTGTTATATAGAAAAGACCAGATGGTATGCTTTGAAAAGTGAACAGCAAATGTTATAGGTAATCAAGTAAAAAGAGAACCTTTGACCCTTAATTTACCAGTTTTATCATATGGAGGTGAGGGAAGTACAATAGCCCCATATTCTCATCCATAAGAAGAAAATTACCTTTGGAGCTAACTTTAAAATGCAACATAACTATTAAGTCATTCTTATAGTTAAGTGAAGTCTCTGGGCGAATGAAATAAATTTCATGGAAGCTTATGTTAGGACCACCAACAGGCCAATAGCATACTTTGACACACTCAGGACAAGAAAGCACTGCGTGGAACATAAGCAAAAGATCTAAGATGACAACTATGCCTCATACACCAATAATTTTCACTCCTGAAATCCATAAATACTAGAACATTCCATCTTAGCTCCATGGCTCAAGAGGCTTCCAGGTTAAAATATTATTCTACATCTTTAATATTATTTAAAGACAGTAATTAGAATTTGCTTCCCTTAGCTAAACTTTCAAATTCTTTGTTGTGTTGTTTTTGGATACACGGTTTCTCTGTGTAGCCCTGGCTGTCCTGGACTCATTTTGTAGACCAGGCTGGCCTCAACCTCACAGCAATCACTTGCCTGTCTCTGCCTACCGAGTGCTGGGACCAAAGGCATGCGCCATCACGTCCAACCCAACTTTCAAATTCTTTTTTTTTTTTTTTTTAAGATTTATTTATTTTATTTATTGTATATGAGTGCTTTATCTGCTGGAGAGGGCATCAGATAACATTACAGATGGTTGTGAGCCATGATGTGGTTGCTGGAAATTGAACTCAGGACCTCTGGAAGAACAGGAAGTGCTCTTAACCACTGAGCCATCTCTCCAGCCCTAACTTTCAAATTCTTAATCTTTGTATTATAGAATTACTACCTTGCTTCCATTTTATGGGCCTTTCCAGTGACACCACATAATGTGTATGATCCCAAAACAGACACACAGTATTGTGATGTGATCTGATGGTGAAGGCACCATGAGTCCACTGCCTCACTGCCCTGGACCTTGGACCTAACTAACTTAGCTACCTCTTTTAATGTACTTTTTATATTGGTATTGTTATGTTAACTATTATTCATCTTCACTAACAGAATAAAAATATGACTTGCTCCTCAAAAGAATAAAATTTAAGCAGTACATTTAAGCAGTACATACTGTAACGAGCAGTATTAAGAATAGAAGATTAATCTTGTTGAAACCAAATAACAGTTAAGGTTCTAGCCACCCACAGTGCTCAACGTTTAAAAAAAAAAAAAAAAAAAAGGCCAGCTGGGTGCGGTAGCACACACCTGCAATATCAGGACTCAGGGAGGCAGAGGCAGGCAGATCTTTTTGAGTTTGAGGTCAGTCTGGTCTACAAATTGAGTCCAGGAAAGCAAAGCTATACATAGAAACCCTGTCTTGGAAAAAAAAAAAAAGCCAAGTGAACGGAGGAAAAAGGAAGAGACATTCCAGTAGACTGAGGAGGAAGGAAACCATCCAACCATCCATTCAAGTATTGAATGCCTAAGGTTTGTCAGGGTCTATGACACATGAGCTCACCAAGGACACAGAGAGAAGTCTCATTGGGCAGGTGACAACTGAGGAAAGAGGTGCAAAGCTATTCATATAGATTTTGGGAAAACATATTCCAGACAGAGGAAGAGCTGGTGCAAAGGCTCTGAGGCAAGAGGAACAGGGTGGAGAACGGTTTGGGTGGAACAGAGGACATCAACTGAAATACAGGAGACAAATACACTGGGATTACACGGAGTTCCTGGACAGTGTGTGTGTGTGTGTGTGTGTGTGTGTGTGTGTGTGTGTTTGTGTATGCGCGCGCGCGTGTGTATGTGTTCTCTACCACTCACCCACTGGATAATATCCAGTTTTCAAGGCACAATCACGTAGCTTTACTTCCAGCAAAATTTTCTCCAACTTAATTTTCCTTTGTTTGACATGTATTTTTGTTTTCAATTACTTTCCTATAACTTAGCATTACTTCTTTTACTGCTCAGAATTCATTCTGAATTTCACATCACTCCCACATTATATATAACATTCTTATTATGCAGTTTTACTTACGGCTTTCTTAATTCTGTAGGTTAAGATGCAACTGTACTAGCAAGGAAAGCTATCTCCCATCACATCTGTTCTAGCTTTTTTTTTTTTTTTTTTTTTTTTTTTTTTTACTAAGGAAGAAACCTTTTGGGCTGGTGGTACACTTCCACAGTGACACTGTTTCTGTGGCACCTCCTACCCTCACCCAGCTGTTTCCACTATATTATCTGATTTCTACACAGGCACATTAGTAATGCACACAGTGGTTGGCTCCTTTCCCTTCTCTTAGGTTAGAGTCTTCTGGCCATGATGTCTACATGGGAACATCACGCACAGAATGTGCTATTAGCCTTTGAGGCATGGAAGGGACACACAGGGATCCATCCAAGGGCCTTCATGCTCTAGGGACACTCCAGCAATGAGTGGCATCTCGGCACCATTTCCTTTCTGCTCTCGACCTTCAGACAAGACCTTGCTCAGTTTTCCAGATTGGCCTTGAACATGTAATCCTCTTGCCTGCTCCTCTGGGATAGGTGGGGTTACAGGAGTGTTACTACGCCTGGCCTCTTGTCTTAAATCTTGTGCTAAGATTTCAGCAGGAGCTGGCAGACAGCTCGGCAGCCCAGCCCAGCACTTGTCTAGATCTCATGAGTTCGATGGGTCTGATCCCCATTATATCATCATCAATGACAAACCCAATAGACTTCAAGTGACAGTGATGGTAATACCAAGGACGTACACAAAGCATCAATAAAAGGTGATCTCCAACTGAGTGTTTACTATGTTATAAACCCTTTATGTGTATTATATTAAGTTTCCTTTCTATTTTAGTTTTTGTAGCCTCCACTGGCCTTGAGCTCTCAGTCATCTTCTTTGGTGTCCAGAGGGCTGAAATCACTGGCATGTAATAGCATGCCCCGCCTACACATGTTACAATTATATGTAGCAGCATTCTACCCCTACTTTGATCATCAGCTTCTAGATTGGGGGGGGGGACCCACAACTTGCCTATGATCACACTGCACTATGTGATGGAGGCATTTTTGTGTGACACCCAAACCAAGACGTTGGCTACATCCTTTCCACAGTCCATGCGCAAACACTGGGACATGAGAACAACCTTGAGCTGTCTTTACCTCTGTGATGTTTTTCTTAAGAGCTCTTACGAATTTGAGTAATTCAACTTCGTTTCAACTTTTTTGTTTTTTTCTCCCCTGCTTTAAAACAGGGTTTCATGTAGTCAAGGGTAGCCTCGAACTCCTTAGCTAAGGTCGGCCTTGAACCCTTGATCCTCCTGCCTCAGCCTCCTGAGTCCTGGGATTATAAGCATGAACCACTGTGCCTGCTGAGTAATCCACTACAGAATTACCTTCCCATTGCTGTTTGTTTTCCTCTGTGTTACCGTGGCATCCTTTATGAAAACTGCCTCTGCATTTTGCAGATCTTCCTTATATAATCCAATGTAAAGATTAAGGGGTGGCTTAACAGACTCCTCAGATACAGCCTACCCAGTGTCTTATCACAAGTTCAATTCTCATCATCACGGACCTCTATGCCCAGAAAGGATGTCACAGTTCCTGCCGTCTACAGGTTGCTGACCACAGAGCCAGCACAGGAGGCAAAGGAAACAGTGCGGCACGGTCTCGCTAAGTCCACCCAGTCTATATAGGGAGGCTCCGACTCCACAGAGCACTTTCTCTTGGAGGTGCTGCTCTTCCCACTCAGTGCCCCCTCAACTGGTACAGCCAATGTCTTGTTCCTGAAGGAAAGACCCGTGAGGGCTTTACACCATATTTTCTCTTTACAGCACATTCTCCCACTCAACTACTTAAAAGCATCTTTATGCTCCATCTTCATAAAAAAAAAAAAACCAAAATGTGAACACTGGGAAAAATGAAAATAAATGTGAACAGCAACCAGATATTAAGGAGCAAAATGTGGTAGTCAACAGTGGCCGGTTCTTGAGAGTTTCACAGTCTGTCACCTGACATGTAAATACTTCAGCAAACAGCTAAATATCCTGGTTGAGCGTTCTCCCTGCGCACTCCTACCCCCTACCTCCGAGAAGCTTTACCAAGTCAAATAATTTTTACTGAATCAAGAACAGTATAAAATGAGGAACAATGCACACTCAAGGAACCTTACGCAATATATAAGTTGTCCTTACTAGATACTGATCCAATGAGGGTCCCATGAGAAAACTAAGACATTAGCTAAGAAACAGGTTTTGGAGAAAATGAAATCACTGAAGCTGTCAGAGTCAAACAGGAAAATATTCACAAGATAGGAACTTACCACAATAGACAATAGTAAAAGTAGGGAGTAGGTCAGCAACCAGGGGCAAGAGAGAGAAAACAGAAAGCATTTTAATTAGGGGAATTTCAAAACATTTAAGCAGCAAATGGTAGCAAACACATTTTTTAAAATGCAAGCATCACTTAAGTTTAACAAGTACAGCAAAAAAAAACAAAAACAAAAAAACAAAAACAAACCAAACAAAAAAACAAAACAAAACAAAACAAAACAAAAAAAACCAAAAACCAAAAACCAAAACACTCGTGCAACAAGCTCAGATGCTGCGAAGCTGGGGATGCAGCACAGGCAGAGACAGGAATGCAAACGAGGAGACGAGGCCTGTGCAGCCTTTGCCATGCAGTGACACGATGGGAGGAGGGCATTAATGTCACACCAGCGGAAACTCTATTGTCCAGGGGTCGATTTAACATCAAGCACACTAGTAAAAGAACTGCTCAGAGGTTTTAATACATTCTTAATTTTATGTCTAGCTTCAGCTAATTCTATTTCATGTTAGAAGAGCTTTATCCCTCAAAGACAGCTGTGGCTAGACTCTGCCTATGTCTAGATGACGCCAGAGAAACAAGAAATTATATCTTAGGTATTAATAAGGGCATGCACATTTAATATGGAAAATAAGGTAGACGTACAAGCGATGGCTCATGTAAAGATACGCAGAGGGTAGGCGCTATTTCAGAAATGGAAGGACACCCAGGAGTAACATTTGTCTCTAAATTTTTCTATTTGGGTCCCCAAATAAGGATTGTAAAGAAATGAAATGAAGAAGCTGAGTCTCTTCAGCCAACGTAAGTCTAAATACAAGGTGAGAGAGGCAAAGCCAAAAATCTTAGCAAAACACTTAGCCCAAAATAGATTCTATTCACTATTAGGGCGTTTTTTTTTTTTTTGTTTTGTTTTGTTTTTTGTTTTTTTTTGTTTTTTGTTTTAAATAGAAGTGTCTCCTTTACAGAAAGATGAAAAATTCAATTTCAGTTAATAATTTATATTTAGCATTTCCAAATTTAACCACTACATAAAAGGAAGCCCATGTAGTCTTCATTATAGACTAATAAACACTATCAGAATATGAGGTACATTTGTTAAATTTAGTTTTGTTACTTTTTTGAGATAGAGTTTCTCTGTGTAACAGAGCCCTGGCTGTCTTGGACTCTTTTTGTAGACCCGGCTGGCCTTGAACTCACAGAGATCCACCTGGCGAGGTCAAATTTTTAAGTGTTAAGGCTTTTCAATTTCTTTATCTTGTTTCCCCAACCAACTTACGTGATCAAAATAAATCTCTTTCCTGGGTTGGGGACTATATACAGAGCAAAGTAACTCATCAAATTAAACACCACCTCTCAATTCAAGCATGCCTATTTTCTGACCACATTTTAGTTATCTTCATAGTTGGCACCCATCTTTACGGACAGGATGCTCAGTTTCATACCTTACACAAAGGCATAGAAAATAGCATGTCCTCTACCTGATGGCTCCAGACAAAATACAGCATTTTCTATTTGTACCTCTGAGCAAAAATATATAAATCGACCTCTGTAAATGAGTGAAACAATATGGTTAAAAAAGAAATTTGTGTATAAGTGTTGATGAGAGAAATGTGTCAACAGGTAAAAACATACTAGAGTGAGAACACAGTGGCTCATTTACCAAAGAATCTCATTAGTGAAACGGGTTTCCATGCACTGCCTAGAACCTCTAAATCAAAAAGTTCTTAAAATAACTTACAGTGTTTGAACAAAATTTCTTTGGTTAATGAATTCAGTTGATAAGCAGACAGCAACAGAGTGCCCACAGCTAGCACATGTGGGCAAAGCATTGGCATAAGAAATCTGGTCAAATCCATCTATTAGTGTCTTTAACTAACTAAAACATTACCTACCTCCCAGCCAGTACTCTGTGTAATAAAAAGTAAAAAAAAAAAAAAAAAAAAGGCAAGTCATAAAAAAACAAAACAAAAACAAAAACAAAAACTGTTCAAAAAAACAAAGAAGCCAAAAGAAGTTCAGTTATAAGGTATAATACCACAGATTCTTCTCCACAGAGGATAACAAAATATTTCAAACAGCACATATTGTTTCTCTTAAGACCAATAAAATTTTATAACATACTTATTCAAAACTCAATACCTAAAAATTTGCATTTCAAAAGCTAAATATTTTTTTTGTTGTTGTTGTTGTTGTTTTTCTTCAGAGACAGGGTTTCTCTGTGTAGCCTTGGCTGTCCTGGACTAACTCTGTAGACTTAGCTGACTTTGAACTCACAGCGATCCACCTGTCTCTGTTTCCCTGAGTGCTGGGACTAAAGACGTGTGCCATTATGCCCAGCAAAAAGCTAAGTTTTAAAAGCAGAAGTACTTTTTAAGTGGAAGTACACATTTTAGGGACAGAGAATCTGCTGCCTATTCTGTTTCTGTGTCTAACTCAGATCTCTAACTACCAGGAGCTTCATCCCACTGAAATATCCAGGTTAAGCAGTACATACACTGAAATTTTGCCAAATGCTAGGAGCTCAGTCAAATAGATAACCACTAGTCTCTCTAAATGGTCTGGACTGGATATGTATAATTTGCATCATAGAGCTCTCAAGCTGGGTGAAGTTTCTCATAGCATGTGCATAATTGATTATAAAAACATACCTGTTACCATTGTGAAAACTAACCAATCTTCTGCAGCCTCAGTACTTTAGGAGAGTACAGATAGAGTCTTGGCGTAACAGGAACAACCTACTTTACCGCCAGAGTCTGTCACTTCATCTGTGACAGCTTGGCCATGGTGGTAGACAGTGAGACAGTTTTAGTGCTGCATGAGGGACGGAGTGGGTAGTCACCCCTCCACCACCTTGTGGACGGCATGTGTGCGAAGGGAGCAGAAATGTGTACGAGGAGAAGGAGGCGGCCCAACAGGAGAATTTCAATGGAGCCGGTGACTCAGTCAGAAGGCACCAATCACTAATAGTCTCTTTCATTTTCCAACAAAGTTTAATTGATTGTAATTTCGGTGAAAATGTGGCCTACACAGTGAAGTACTGAAATCACTCTATAAATTATATTAAGAACTTGTTTCATTTGTTATTTTTATATTAGAAATCTACTATGGGTAACAGTGCAAATGTAGGAAAAGCAAAACACAGCTACAGCAGTAGAAAGCACTAGGATTTCATTAAAATTTTACATCATTCAACAAAAAGTTAATTTACACATAAAACCTTTTTGGCAGGAAAGGGACAAGTATTAAGGTAAATATCAGACTCATAATTATAATCTATAATATAATACAGAAAATTAAATTCTAAAACATCACTAAATAATTCAAAAATTTGAAAAAAAAAAGTCATCTGGGGAGTTTCTAATAGTCACAACCACTTCAGGTTAATTTATTCATTTTTGTTGTTGTAAATGAGTCTGGGTTTAGTTATGAGCCATCTTTTAGCCCGAGTGACACGATCACCCCTTGGGGTCTGGTTAGACGTGAGCACAGGCAATGCTAAGGTTTCTAAACACTCCCCCGGCCAGAGAGGAAGCGTTACCTGATGTACGATCTTGCTGAACGCTTCCTGGAGTTTACCGTGGACTGTGGAGAGCTTCTTTGCATCCCGGTTGGCTTCGTGAACAGGAATGAGCACTTTGTAAACCTCATTAACTGCTTCGTACATGCCAGCCTACAAAAATAATGTCCATCAGATACAACTTTCTTCTAGATAAATGAAAAGTAAGACAAAACAGGTCTGAGGTGGGCTGTGCTTGGGTCACAGCGAGGCCAGCAACTGCGTCCACGATGGAGGCTGACGTGAACCCGAAGGCCTATCCCCTCGAAGGTGCCCACCTCGCCAAGAAGCTGCTGGGCCTTGTTCAGCAGTCATGTAACTACAAGCAGCTTCTGGAAGGAGCCCGTGAAGCCACCGAGACACGCAACAGAGGCATCTGAGTTCACTGTGACGGCAGCAGACCCTGAGCCCTTGGAGACGACCCTGCACCTCCCACTGCTGCGTGAAGACAAGAATGTCCCTATGTAGTCGTCGTGTGCTCCAACCAGGCTTTAGGACGGGTCTGTGTGGTCGCCAGGCTGGCCCTTGCCTGTTCTGTTACCACCAAAGAAGGCTCTCAGCCAAAGCAGCAGATCCAGACCACTCAGCAGTCTATTATCGAAAGGCTCTTGGTGTGGGCCTGTGACCTCTGCCCTTTCCTGTCTACTCTCACCCTATTTGTGTATCATACTGTCTGTTAGCATGTAGTGTTTTCAGCCAATTTCTATTATAAATATCATACTACAAAACAAAACGAAACGAAACAAAAACCTTGCACCACACCCGTGGCAAGAATGAGATGGTCATTGTCCTTAGAAATAGGACATTTTTGAAAGGACTGAATTCTGGAAAAACTTTTTTTTTTTAAATTTTTTTTTAAAGCCTTGGCTGTCCTGAACTCATTTTGTAGACCAGGCTGGCCTTGAGCTTAAAGAGATCCACCTGCCTCTGCCTCCCTGAGTGCTACAATTAAAGGCATGTGCCACCATGCCCAACTGGAAAACTTTTTATTTTTAAGAACTTCAAAATCATTATACTTAAATACATTGTTTCTAAGGAGCAACAATGTTAAAGAGGGAAATAATGCCAGTGTCTAGTGCTGACTAAAATATGAGCACTCTCTCTATGAACTCATTTATTCCTTTCTCATGCCACATTGTACACATTGTTATTAGATATGTTTAGCAGTTAAGAAAAGTGAGACAGCCAGGTGTGGTGGCACACGCCTTTAATCCCAACACTCAGGGAGGCAGAAGCAGGTGGATCTCTGTGAGTTAGAGGCCAGCCTGGTCTACAGAGTGAGTCCAGGACAGCCAAAGCTACACGGAGAAACCCTGTCTCAAAGAAAGAAAAAAATGAGACATTAATATAGATTGAATAACTTGCACCTGAAATAATAAAGCTGCTAAGTCTGGAGGTCGGGCGGAACTCGGCCGTGCTTAACCGATGGGCTGCAGGACAGGCAGGGGCAATGCCTAGAGAAGGTACCTAGCCCCAGGCGGCATGAGCAGCTCTGCACATCATTTCATGAGCAGCTCTGCACATCATTTCAAGCTTTACCCTTATCCTTCACGAACCTTGCGTTCTCCTGAACCTTGGTGCTGGGACACTAGACACCAAAATCAGCGGAAGCAGGAACTCAATCTGTCAAAGAAGCTTGAGGTTATGGAGGGCTATGTTCCTTCTGTCTGGGCTCCCCTTGATGGGAGGGGCAGGGACTGGGAGGACAGCACAAGGGACGCACTCTGATTGTCAAGAACTAGGCCCCCCAAACTACCCACGGAGGAGCACTGCACAAGCACAGCTCAGTATATGGGCCTAAAAGTCTCCAATTCACCTGCAGAAATGCTGTAAAAGCATGTTGATTTACTCAGACAGGACTTCAAAGCTCAGAGAAGTTTTATTTTGTTCCTTCTTTTTTTTTTTTTTTTTTGGGGGGGGGTGTGACTATTTTTATGTGAATGTGCAACAACAACAACAAACACATGATAGAGAAGTACAAAGCATCCAGACTTCTTTCTCACAGCTCTCACCCTGCTCATCACCTTAACACAGAGCCCACTCCAGAAAGAAGGCACACTCCTTCCTTTGAGCTGGGAGCATGGAAGCCTCAGCCTGAATGAGTGGCAGGTGGCAGATCTGGAGCCACCTGCCCAAGTCTTACTGAAATGCAGCTGTTGGAAGACAGTTGTTTAGACCTCCAGAAATACATGGATCAAGGTGGAACTCCATAGTGTTCCTTCTTTTTTAATTTAAAGGTTTCAGAAAATATTTTGTAAATCAAGAAAATAACTGTTGCAGATTAAGCCTAGTTCACAAACGAGCAAATGAAAATATTGGGGAAGGCACAGATCACTAAATGCAAGGAGTGGGAGCAGCACAGTTTTTATTTTTTTCTTAAAGACACACACACACACACACACACACACACACACACACACACACACACA
>OU015743.1:157890891-157925462 GCA_907169655.1 Acomys percivali
CACACACACACACACACACACACACACACACACACACACACACACACTTCTGCCTGCATAGGTGCCTGCATGCTAGAAGAGGGCACCAGATCGGTTATCAGCCACCATATAGTTGCCGGGAATTGAACTCAGAACCTTCAGAAGAACAGCCAGTGCTCTTAACCTCTGGGCCATCTCTCCAGCCCCTGGAAGGACAGTTCTTAAGGATACTGGGAGCAAATGCTCTCAAAGGCAAGGTCGCAAAGTGGAGGACAGTGGCACACATGTCATTTGTGGGACAGGAAGTGAGACAGGATGAACAAAGTCACCTACCATAGAGAAGGATGCAGCCGCCTGTTCCAGTAGGCCCACGAGCCCAGACTCAGTGAAGTACTTTCCAGAGCAAATGCCTTCTTCATCTGGAGATACAACATCATCTGAGACAGCAGACTCTTCTAATACGTTAGATGAGATATTCTAGGGAAAGTTTTGAAAAAGTATTGACAAGGACTTACTTTCCCAGCGTGAGAAATGTACACAAGGAAGTAGCTGACAACTAGATTTAGCTATTAGCTAAGGTTAAAGAGGAGGAGCTGGGTAGAGCTTAAGTAGCCGAGCCCACGCTCAGCTGTGAGAGCCTGGACTCAGGCCCTACGCATATCTACACAACGGAAGAAAGAAATCTCTAAATACACCCGCTATTTTAAGATGACAATAATGTTATACCACTGTTGCCAGATAAGTTTCCCCCAGTAACAAGTTGTGGGGAAAAACTGACTTCTGATCTCCACAGCTGTACCATGGCATGTCATGAACACACATGTATGTGCATGCATACACGTGCGTGCGCACGCACACATCGCCCCCCCCCCTTTAAATCTGTGGGAAGAAAAATTAAGATGGCTCAGCACTTAAGAACGCTGGCTGTTCTTCCAGAGGCCCTTGGATTGAAGCCTTAATTTCAACTCCCAATTAAAAATCATGTCCTCCGTATGGAGAGCGGGGACTGACTCTGACATGAACTCTGGTGCCCCATACTTGACCACTTCCCCTTGGTGGGGAGGCCTGGTGGCACTCAGAGAAAGGATAGGCAGGCCTCCAAGATGAGACCTGATAGGCTGTGACCATATGGTGGGGGAGGAGGTCCCCTTCCGTCACAGACCTAGGGGAGGGGAATAGGGTAAAAGAGGGAGGGAGGGAGGAACAGGAGGAGATAAGCCAGGGGATAAAAACTGAGATATAATATGGATAAATTAATAAAAAAAGAAAAAAATCATGTCCTCTTTAACAGGGCTAGAGATGTTGCCTGGAGGTGGAGGGCATGCCTGGTACTGAGAGGCCCTGATCACATTCTCAGGACAGCATGCAGAACAAAGGAGCGACATCAGGAGTGCACCATTCATTCACCTGGCCAAGCACGGCCTTCCTTTTCGCTTTCTTTCCATATAAACAGGTTAAAGTAAAAACCAACAGGCATAGCTTGATCTCACATATGCGCAGCAGATCCCTACCTGGAACGTCACACATCCCACAGGAAGATACTTCCGGTCTTCCAGCATGCTCAGGTACTCGGCGACAAGAGCTGCTGAGTGGACCAGGCACTGAGCAGCCTCAGCATGGTTGCTTCGTTCAGAGTGTTTGCCAGCCATGTTCTGCAGCCAGGTCAGCCGCAGGTCAGGAGAGGTCTGGTAGCCCTTGGCAATCCTAATCAGAGAGAAGTGAGTCTCAGTGACCATCAGCTTCCCCAAATGGGTGGGAGTTGAGAGAGCTGCTCAGACTTTCCCTAGACTACTTCCTGCTATGGCATCATCCTGCTGCAGGAGGTGTTTAAGTGTCTGGGAAACGTCATCAAGTATGAATAGCCACTGTGGTGCCTAAAATGGACACGATCATTTTGGGTTGGAGTAAAGAGACACGCTGCATAACACTTGGCTGCCAAGAAAACTGTCATGTTTAAATTAGAAAATACATAAGAGATATAGTTTGTAATGTCATATAAATTTATATAGTAAATAATATATAAGAAAAATTAGAAAATATACAAGGTAGTGTCATCGCATCATCTTTATTTCAAGAGCATAAATGTTTTATTTGTGTCTCATGATGGAAAAACTGTGAAGGAGGTATGAAAAGAAAACTCCCTGTTTTGCTGCTGTGTCTATAAAGATAAAATGGGAATTATAAGTTTCTCAAAGTCTGTACCTAGAAACCACTATCTTTAATCATAACTACATTTGAAATTATGACAATTTGTATGTTAAACATTTACATGCTATTTTTTTTTTTTAAAGATTGCTTTGGACATTTAAAATATGGGCTTAGGGCTTTTCTAAGAAGTTCAAGATCTAGGATACCAAATTATTTCTAAAAAATATTTTGACAAGAATAAACACACTGTATTCTGAGGCTCTTCCTTTGATCCCTTGTACTATAAAGACCACAACACACAGCAAACTGAAGTTTTTTTTTTCTAACTTTTACTCTATGTGTATGGATGTTTTGCTATCACATATGTCTGTGCACCCCACAATGTGCTTGGTGCTCACGGAGACCAGAAGAGGGGACAGGACCTGTGGGACTGCAGTCGTGGATGGCTGAGCTGCCACATGGGTTCTGGAAACTGAGCCAGATGCTCTGGAAGAGCCACAAGTGCTTCTAACTGCTAAGCCATCTCTCCAGTGTAAACTGAACAGTTTAAAAGCACTGACAGAAAACTTGAAAAAGTAGCCTCAAGAAAGTTCAGCATCTGCAGACACTAGGCACCATGTGGTGCACAGACATACATGTAGGCAACAGCACATAAATAAAAAGTAAGATTTCATTTGACCTTTTAATGTATCTTAGAAAGCCACTTTAGTAAGTTCTGTATGTTACCCAGGTGTTACTAATCCCATCACGCAAACAGTGAGAGAATCCACGACGGCTACCTGTACATGAGATCGATCAGCATTTCGGGATCCTCCTGATGTTCCTTCATTTTCACGGTGTCAGAAAGGATCATATGGAGATTGAAAACCAAATCCTGGACCTGTAGTAGAGAATCATATAAAAATTTTCTGTCATTTGGTCACTATTTCAAAACAGGGGCTGTGGAGATGGTTCACTTGGAATAGACCCTGTTGGAGCGTGAGGACTTGAGTTTGCCCTGAGCAGCCACAGGCCAGGTGTCGTGGTTGGCACATACATATAACTCCAGCACAGGGGGAGGCAGAGATGAGGATACTTGGGCCTCATTGTCAGCATCCTAGGTAAACTAGTAAGCTCCAGATTCGGGGAGAAAGGTGGGGGAGTGAGGGAGGAATGACAACTGACCTTGACCCTGGGCCGTCACATGTACAGACACACATGTGCATACACACAAAGACAGCTTTATGAGACACTCTTTTCTGGGTAACATGTGGAAAAGAATATGTACAATCTTCCAGAAAAACTCACTATCTACCAATCTGGAAAGTTCCTACTCAATAGTTTTACTACAATTAATACTTTAGATAGGAGCTTTTCTCACCTGATCAGGAAATGTTGTTTCCCTCAATTCTAGATCTTCTTCAGCGTATGTCAGAATAGTTTTCAGAGAACGCCTTAAGAATTCTTCATTAAAATTCTGAGATGTACCCACCAAAGAGGACAGTGACATTGTTACTTGCATTTTCACTCTGGCAAAGTTCTGTGAAGGAAAAATGGTCGGTATTTAGGACAATTAAAATAAAATGTACTTTGTTTCCTTGTAGAAGGAGAGGGCTGGGGCCATGGCAGTGGTGGGTGCTAGCCTAGCTTGTGTGAGGTCCTTGGCTTGATCCCAATACTGCAAATAAGGCAGAGGACCCTGAACTTCACAAACGGAGAGAGAGCTGAGCAGCGGCCTGCCTTCATCCCGTGTGCCTCCCTACCAAGGATGTGACGTGTCCAGCTGCTTCCTTCACTCTTGCTGCCTCAACTTTCCTCTGTGATGAGTTGCACCTTGAACTATGAGTGAAAACAAATCTGTTCCTCTTCAGGCTCTCCTGTCAGGGTTTTTACCACAACAGGAAAAGAAACTAAAACACCAATGTTCCCTATTTTCATTAAAAAAAAAAAAAAATCTCTTCATACTTGGGAAGCACTAAATGGCTTCAGTGAACGCTTCCTTCAGCTGATGTACGTGCTTGCCTTCAGCTCACACTGGTCTGCAGAGCTCAGGGCCACCCTGTCTTACTGATAGCTCCGTCTGGATGCAGCACGGACAACCTGCAGTTGGTGTAACCAACGTGCCTGTTTCCCTCTGACCTTCTCCACCCGTGCTCGCCCTTCCCTGACTCTCCACAGGATGAACCTAACGCAGCCCCTGCTGCCCTCTGAACTGTCAGTTCTCATTCCTAACACTGATACATCTGTCAGCGGCCTCCCATTTCTACCCCGAGTCGCTGTAATAACTTCCTGGTTAATAATCTGATGGTTTCTCAGCCCTGAACTCCATCTTTTGTGTAGTATTAAGATGCTAAATGCACACCACTCATTTCTTTATAATATGCCAGTGGCTCCCACAGTGTGAACGATAAAATCCAAGTGTTCAAGGGAGCCAATGTGTTACACCATGTACTGGGAACTGAGAAGGTAGCAGTGATGAACAAAGCAAGCATCACCGCAAGTTTTAAATTACTAATTTCTATTTAGAGGTACTACCCGATAGTGACTAGACGTTTTTTATTTTCCTGAATAGGAAAAAAAAAAAAAAAAAAGCGGTTCCCAAAACAACAGAAAATGCTATCAAGAACATATATCAAGGAATTCCAGAATTCCATGTATAGTCAAACTTTAGGGACTTTAAAAAACTAAATGCAATTTATGAAGTAACTAGACTCTTTTGTTCCAGGTTATGAGAACCAAAAGAAGTAGAGCAGTGTGAGTTTGTATTAGCAAATACACACCACATGCACGCACGCATACACACCCACACTCACCCACACTACATGCACACACCTACCCACCCACACACACATGCATGCACACACACACACATGCACACGCACACATGCACACACACATACACACACACATGTACTTTTGTAAGGCATCATAAGATGAGAAATAAAGACATTCTAATTTCTTAATACTGACTATTAGAACTGTGTTTCATTATGTACCCGGACAATTTTCATGGCAGACACTTACATTCCCGATCTCAAAGTTCTGCCTCATGAGAAGGTACAGAGAGGCACTGGCATGTGACCGGATTGTACTGATGCTGCTGCTGCAGTGTCGGAGAAGTCGGAGGCACAGATCCGCACACTGCTCTGTCTCCTCCTCAAACAAGAGCTCAGGAAACTGTAAAAAACAAAACAAAACAAAACGAAACAAAAAAACAAAAAACAGACAGAAATATGTTACTATAGCCTGACTTGGAAATCTGATAGGTAGACTAGAAATTAAAAAGAATGGTTAAGAGACAATATTAGTTAAGATCAACAGTGGACACCACAGTCAGGCAGACAGGGTTGGAATACTGGTGATGTCACTTGTTAGGTAGTGGTATGACACCGGGCAAATTTCAGTTTTACATGCAGGAGGTCTAATAATATTATCTATATAAATTGTTATAAGGCTTTAGTAGGGTTTCATGAAAAACAGTAGCAACATTAAGAGCTCAACATAAACAAATAAACACAAGTGTACAAATATAGAAAGGGAAGGGGAAAAAACAGAAAATTGACCTCCGAGGCAGCGGAGCACAGAGCCACCCTTACACAGCAAGGGTGGAACTGTCTATACATTTAACTCTTTTTTGTTTTTTGTTTTTTTTTTCATGAGACAGGGTTTCTCTGTGCAGCCTTGGCTGTCCTGTACTCATTTTGTAGATCAGGCTGGCCTCGAAGTCAGAGATCCACCTGCCTCTGCCTCTGGAGGGCTGGGATTAAAGGCGTGCTCTACCATGCCTAACTTACACTTAACTCTTAAGACATGAGTTGAAGAGAAAGATACATGGGTGGGGGATAGAGCTCTGTGGAACAGCGCTTGCACCACTGTGCAAGGACCTAGCCTCAGTTTCCAGCAGCACAAAACCCAGACGGAACAAGGTAAAACTAAAGAGAAGAGCCCACACTTCTCTGCTACTGAGTTCAGGCTCTTCTCAAAACAAAGTGATTTTTAGACAAGAAACTGATTAGCAGTAATTCAGATCAATACATGATCTGAAGACAGAAGCAGAGACAGAGAAGAACGTGTATTAAGCATTTAAAATTAATTTATAATGTATTGACCAATGAGTGTGGCAAATGACCTTGGACAGTGCTAGAGAAGAAACTGATGTCACATTAGACCACAGTACAAAGTAACCCACCTTTGAGACGAGGGCCCTCTGCGTGGCAAAGCAGTGCTGCAGATACACTGCACTTTGGTTGCAGGCCATGCTCTGTAGCAGCACTTTCAGCACCCCACCCAGAATGCTCTCTTTGGATTCTGTTACAGAAACAGTCTGCAATTGAAAGATAAATACGTAAAATAGACATGTATCTATAATGTGGCTAGGTAAGTAAAATATGTATGAAAATGCAAACATTTATGAGAGAGGGAAATGATAAAAGCCAGGAGGACTTCAAGAACAGATGCCAAGCAGTGGACAGAAGAAAAGGAGTGAAAAGGCCAGAAATTTTAAGGTGGGTGTGGGGAAGGGAGCCCTGACGTAGTGCAAGAAAACATTAAGTATGTTCTAGGAAAAACTGTAAATTAACTTGGATGTCTGACTTGAAACGCCCGCAGAAATTAAAGCTAAAAAAAAAACCTAGAGTAAGTGCCCATGGCAGGTAATATTCGTTACATATCAAAAATAATCTTCTATCTTTCTTCCTTTAAGAACAGGAATCCTGGCTTCTGTTTGGGAACTAGAAACTAAGCTAAAAAGAAATGTGATCTAAAGAAAAGTTGTCTCCATGAGGCACACCCTCAGAAATACAAGTGCTCCTCTGCCCAGTCAAACGTAGTGTAGTGAGGGGTGAACCCTGAGCCAGCACCTTGCATAATCTACTTTAGAAATACTATTTCTTTTCATACTATTTTCCCTAGTAGATTAGACCTAGTCTAAACAATAGAGTGTCAAAATATAAAGCCCATTAGAGTCTGAAGAACTCCCCGTTTTTGTCACTAAGCAGTCAAGACAGTCACACTCTTAAAAACTATTATTTACTTGTCACACTGTGTGCCTGTCTGCATGGTTTCGTGCATGTGTGTGCAGGCTGGAAGGAGGTGCTCAGTGTCTTCTACACAACTGACTGTTCCTTTGAGGCAGGCTCTCTCTGAACCTTGGCCTTGTATCTTCCTGTCTTCCTGCCCTTTGCAACTGGGGTCACAAGCATGTGCTAAATGCTGGACTTGTTATGTAGGTGCTGGAATCTGATCTGTGGTTTTCACAATTGCACACTAAGAACACACTATGCACTCTTAATGCCGAGACTTCTCTCTGGTACCAAGGTTTTATATATATGTTGAGATTTTCAATCAGGGTAACAGCCAGTAAAATATAAGAAAAATAATCTCAAGGAAGTGGAAAGAAGAGACTACAAAGAGAATACAGAGCATCATGAACCAGACAGACATTACAACAGCACTGAGTTAGGAATCTGACAAAGTGACGGTAGCAGAAGAGAACGGCAGAGACAGGTGACAACTGGACTCACATCCTGGCTCTTCTACTGACTTCCTGTGTGATCATGGGACATTGCTTAAACATCTGTGACTACTACTGTTATCTACAAGGTGAGGACAATGATACTTTCAATTGCTTCTTCCTTGTAAAGACCAAGTATGTTAACACTTGTGAAGTGCTTAGGACATTGCCTGAAAGACTTCATAAATGGCTCCTTTACCATCGAGGTAACACTGAGCCTACTGAGCAAGCAGTTTACATCTATGTAAAATAACCAAATAAGGCAATTACACATAAGAACCCTAAACCACTGCTTAACATAAGAAGATGTAGAATAAACCCAGATTAGCTCTATACTGCATGTTAAATATATTTCAGTAGGACACCATATTATAAATACACAGTGGTTGCTAGAGCCACAGATCCAGGCATTTAATATGACAAACAAATGTAGATTTTTATAAGTATTGTCAAAAGAATAAACATTTGAAAACTGTGGGAAGAAACAGAAATTTATTTATTTATTTATTTATTTTGGTTTTTTAAAACAGGGTCTCTCTGTGTAGCCTTGGCTGTCCTCGAACTCACAGCGATCCACCTGCCTCTGCCTGCCTAGTGCTGGGATTACAGGCATGCGCCACCACATCTGGCTGAAATAGAATTTATAGTTAGAGAATCACCAACTACTTGGAACTACATGTCAGCTACAGATGCCTGGGCATGATTATAAGGTTCAAACTGACTTTCCAACTCCACCTGCCGAGTCTGACTTGGGCCCCTCTGGCCCGCCCTTACCTGGACGATGATCTCCAAGGTGTCTAGGATGATAAGGTTTGCTTCAGTAGCCAGGTTCCCATCAATTAGGGCCTCGTGTTCTATCTCTGCTCTGGACCTAAGACAGCACATTGTAAGGAATTTTACTTATCTTTCAAAAAAGCCTGAAGTAAGAAATGACAGCCATTAAAACAAAAGCTTGACACTATTAGCATTTGCTTAAACAAAAACTTACAAAAAAATAAAAGGAATACAGTATTTCATACATTAAAATGTTTTGTTTCCCTGCATCTTGTTGACTGTATAGTAGCATATAACATGCACATTTCTTTCTTTCTTTCTTTTTTTCTTTCTTTCTTTCTCTTGAGACAGGTACTCAGTGTACAGCCCTGACTGGCCTCCAATTCAGAGACCCACCTGCCTCTGCCTCCCTAGTGACACCATGCTCAGAAACATAAGCATTTGTCCCCAACAAAGGCACTAAGTGCCACTAAAGGCATGAATATTTGCTACACTTTCCAGCCCCGCCTTTTAGCCACAGGCACAGATGCTAGGTGGCACTATGTTTACTTGCACTTAGGACTGCTGTATGTAAAACAAAGTCTGGAAGTTGAGTACTTATCCTAGATCCCAAACATTCTTAATGTATTTATTAACAACAATAAAAGCACTCGGTTTTTCTAATATTTTATCTAATTTTCTCTTAGCTACTCATGCAAATATTCTCAGAAGGTAACTGAAGTCTTAAACAAGACTGGATGGAATCATAACATTAGAAACAAAACTTTAAAAAAAGGCAATAAATACTGTTAACAAACTTGACTATAATCATTACACAATTGTATATATATATTAAAACTCACATTGTATAGTGTAAATACATTTCTTGCCAATTAAAACTCAATAAGGGAGGGGAAAACAAACAAAATAAAACAATATGATGCTAAAATCAGTTGCCAAATGCATTTTCCATGGAGGATTAGTTGGGTAAATGTGCTTGTTTTATTTATTTATAAATGAGTTCTTAAACATGCAATATATTTTATTGTAATATATAAAATACTTTCTCATGTAGGTTTTTTTGTTTGTTTTTTGTTTTTTGAGACAGAGTTTCTCTATGTAGCCTTGACTGTCCTGGATTTGCTTTGTAGACCAGGCTGACCTTGAACGCATAGCAATCCGGCTGCCTCTGCCTCCTGAGTGCTGGGATTAAAGGCGTTCGCCACCACGCCTGACTTTATGTAGGTTTTTTTTTTTTAAGATTTATTTTTTTATTATGTATATAGTGTTCTGCCTGCATGTACACCTGTAGGCCAGAAGAGGGCCCCAGATCTCAGTATAGATGGTTATGAGCCACCAAGTGGTTGCTGGGAATTGAACTCAGGACCTTTGGAAGAGCAGCCAGTGCTCTTAACATCTGAGCAATCTCTCCAGCCCTGTAGTTTTTAATTTAAAACTTAAAAACCAAACATAAATACTTATCTTTTAAGATAGGCACACCTAATAAAAAATAAGCTAAAGTGAATGGTGTTGTGTTTAGGGTCTAGGCAGCCCACTAGGATGTTGTGTTTAGGGTCCAGGCAGCCCACTAACACACTAGGAGTCTCATTACTTATCCAGCTTCTCAGTGTTCTGACGCCAGTGCGTCATATCCTTTCTCCACCGCAGGTTCTCTTGGCTCCCAAAGGCACTTCCAGATGGGCTCCTCTCTGTCAAACCAATTCCAAAATGGTATTTCAGTTGGACCACATATACACATATTTGAAAACATACAAGAAATAGTGGGTGCCCTTAATTTTATAAACAGCCACTTCTTTCAGTACAAGGAGAAGAGCTGGGCAGTTGTAATTTTTACTTAAACATTTTCACAATAACTAAGGAGAAAATATTTTCTATATAGGATATTTCTTGGGGAATACCCCACCCCCATCCTTTTAAATAAGCAAAGAAAGGCTGTGAATGGGTCTTGTTAGAAGGCAAGTGGACCGGCCTGTTCCCTTGGCGTTCAGTCATTCTACTCGCCTGCTCTCCCTGTGGGCAGGGGCCAGGCCGTCTGAATGTCTCTCCTCCTCCTCCTCCTCTTCTTCCTCCTCTTCCTCCTCCTCCTCCTCCTCCTCTTCCTCCTCCTCCTCCTCTTCCTCCTCCTCCTCCTCTTCCTCCTCCTTCTCCTCAGGAGCCTCCCCCACCGTCTAAGACATCCTTGCCTAAGTATCTGCTTTACTTTTGTTCCTATCATTAATTATTAATTTTAATGAGACAGGGTCTCACTGTAGCCCAGGCTGGCCTGGAATATACAATGTAGCCAAAGCAGGCCATGAATTTAACATAATCCTCCTGCCTCAGTCTGCCAAGTGCTGGAATTACAGATGTAATACTGGGCTCCATAGCATTTACTTATATGAGAACATGCTACTTGACAGAAGTGGCATCCATTTTGTCAGCATTTAATAACAAAGCATCTGGAATATGCTGAGTACACAATGAACCTGTGTCCATAAGGAAGCACAACAGGGGCCTGGAAGACGGCTCCGTGACTCAAGTGTTTGCCATGCAAGCAAAAGTACAGGAATTCAGATTCCTACAACCCACACACGGGCAAGGCAGATGTGGAAGCCTGCTTGTAGTTTTAGCCTTGGGAAGCAGAGTCAGGGGGCTCTTAAAGCAGGATGGCTAGCAAGATGGGCATGTGGGAGCACTTTGGGTTAACTAAAAGACATTGCCTCAAAGAATAAGGAGGAATGATTGAAGAAGATCCACACATCAACCTTAGGCCTCCACACACGCATGCAATGCACATACATGTACAGCCAACACACACACACACACACACACACACACACACACACACTTAAAAAACTGTAGCAGAATAAGGTTAATTTCTTTTTTAAAAGATCTTCTGTGAGAGAGGGGGAAGGGGAAGAGAGGGAGGGAGGGAGAGATCCCCATGCGGGTCAGAAGAGGGAATGGACACCCTGGAGGTGAGGCTGCAGGAGGCTGAGCTGCCTGGCATAAGTGCTGAAGTCTAAACTCCTGTCCTCTACAATTGTTTCTTTGGTGGACTTCCCAGTTCTATAGGAAAAGTGGGGGAGGGGCACTTCTCTTCCTCTAGAGCTTTAAGCTTGAAGGCAGGTTGGATGGCAAGGGTAGTCTTAAAGAGACAGGCACAAAAATGTATCTGAGTGGAGAAAGCACCAACACAGTGGAGAAATACAGAAGCATGGATTGGAATCAGATTTCATGCTTCTAACTCGGAAATGAGGACTCCACTTTTGAAAACAGTGAGGCCTGGAACTGTGAGAGGGTGAAAGAACAGAGAAGGTGAAAGTTCAGAGTTCACATAGGAATTTAAAAATGCTAAGAAACGTAATTTTATATAATGACAGACAAATCTCTATGCTTTTCCTGTTTTTTTTTTTTCTTTCCTTTCTGAACTTTTAACTTTGAATTTTTTTCTAGGTTTATTATTATTATTTTCATTATGTATCTGTCTGTACGCAGGTGCCCACAGAGGTCTGAGACAATGGATTCCCTGGGAACTGAAATTACAGGGGCTGTGAACCACCTGCTGACATTCGTGCTGAGACCAGAATTTGGGTCCTCTGCAAGAACACATGAGTTCTTAACTACTGAGGCACCTCTCCAGCCCTGCTTTGAAATGTATTTTGATCATATTTACCACCCGTTCCCCTAACTTCCTACCCACCCCACTTCCATGTTCTGTCTCTCCTTTCTAACCCACTGAGTTCAGTGTTACTCAGAAACTCTTGGGTGTAGAGTCTGCCATGGCGCATGAGCAACACAGTGAGATCATATCCTTAAAGAAACCTGATTCTCTCACTCCAGCTCGGAATCGGACTCGAGGGGCAGGGCTTCTTGCCTATCTCCTGCTGGGATTGTTGGCCTGAGCTCTGTAATTTCCTTCCCCTGGCACAGTGTATCTTACTCATCATTAAATTCTAAACACATACAGTATATAAAGGCTATTTAAATAAATGATCTATGCTAATGGCAAGTCAGAAAATTCTGTTACCTATAGTTCAGAGGCCAGATGTGGTAGCACACACCTATAATCCCAATACTTGAGGAGTGAGGCAGGGGTATCACCAACAATTGAAATCAGCCTGTTCTACACAGTCAGTTCTAGGCCACCCAGGGCTAGACCACCAGACCTGACCCCATCTCAAAATAAATACATATATAAAGTGAAAAATAAAATCCATCACAGATTCACATTTTACACTTTTCACATCCAACAAATACATAGTATGTGTTTAGTATATATTCTTTACACAGATGACTAAGCCATTCATCTGACATTACAGAATTTTTATCAATATTAGTGTTTAAATATCATTTTTAGCACACACATGCTCACACATACACACACAGAGATTATAAGATCAGATAGGGCCTTGTAAGCTCTACAAGTAACTATGAAGAGGTGAGGAAAAGGAAGCTTGGAGATTAAGTATCATGGCCAAGTTTAATGGCAGTCAGTCTAGGAACAGACCTCAGCTGGGGGGAGGGAACCCAAAACCTATTTTTCCCTCTCACATGTTAGTCTGTGGGCAGCATTTTTACATTTGATACACAATATATTAATTTACTGTGCAAACTTGAACATTCAACAGTAAAGGGGCAAGTTACATAGAACAAAGCCTAATACACACTAGACTGTGGGTGGCGGCACACTGTGTGAGTTTACCCACTGTAAAGTGTTGATAATGGGGGAAGCTGTGCATGTGTCTGCAGAGGCGATACACATGTCTCTGTCCTTTGTGCTCAGTTTTGCCCTGAATCTGAACTGTCTATTTTTAAAAGGAGAGGGAAGGAATGCCACTGATATTTAGACAGGGGCAAAACTGAGACACATGCCTATCACCTTAAATCAGAATTTCAATGAGCATCTTTAGAGAACCCGCTGATTCAGTTATGTTTCAAGAGTTTCTGGAAAGTCACTGTGGACTAGCAGCAGTGACGAATAAAGGACACAGCTCTTGGGACGTGACGCAGCCCTCACCAGGAGGAGAAGATGCACCTACCAAGCTGCCCTCGGCTCCGCCGGACCATCTCCTGCCTGGCACCGATGCTCCCCAGAATGGCTTCTTCAAGCTTGGCTCTCATGTCTTTTGATTTCTTAAAGGTTAAACTATTCATTCTTTCAAACACCTTTTTCCCCTAAAATGTAAACATCAGAAGAGGCACTGAGGACATTTCTTTCTTCTTCCCCCCGCTACTTTGCTTCCCTGTAAGTGCCGACGGGGCCATGGCTACTTACTTTGTACTCAAAGCAAGAGACACACAGATAGAGCAGATCTAACAGCCGGTTCAGCTGGAGGACCGAGAGGTCTGTAAACCATTTCTGCAGAACTGACTCATCGGCGTTCTTGAGAACCCACAGCAGACAGATCAAAAGGCTCCGGCTTGACTCTGCTGAGAAGGTGGTATGCTGCCTGCCACTCTGAAAACAAAAACAGGAGCATGAGACCCATGGACCGGTCACCATTGGGGTTTTTTTGTTGTTGTTGTTGTTCTTTGTTGTTGTTGTGACACACCTGTAATCAGTCAATATCTGGGCAACTCGGGCACAAGGCCTCCAAGTTTGAGGCTTGTCTGAGCTACCTATCAATCGTCAGGCAAGCCTGGTTACATACCAAGACTGTCTAAAATCAAACGAACAAGCAAATACTTTAAAATAGAAGTTTCTTAAAAGTAAACTACTCCAAAGGATCCACTTGTTTTAGGTGACACACAGGAAGGGCAGCCATACAGAACCTTAAAGTCTGAAGTTTAGTGAAGGGCAGCAGACATCTGCTTCACCGTGGCAGAGCTGCCAACGGAAAACAGCGCACGTTAGGAGAGAGCATGCGGGGGAGACAAAGCTCCTAGTATTCAAACCCAAAGAACGCATCACAGAACATCAGACGAGCAAAGCCACTGACTCAGAGTAAGTGGCAGTATGAATAAGGAAAGTAACAGAAAAACAACGTTTATAAGATCTAGAGGTCGATGTTCCTTAAAAATAACCAATGACATAAAGTAGCAAATGCTAAGCCATATGCTGGTGGTCTGAGTGGGAAAGCCCTCCATAGTGTCTGGCTTGCAAACACTGGGCTGCCTGTTGGTGGAGCTGTTTGCTGGAGGAAGTACATCACGGGGGGGGGGGGGGGGCCGGGGGGGGGGCAGGAGGAAGTACATCACGGGGACAGGCTCTGAGAGTGAAGCCTCGAGCCATTTCCAGTTTGCTCTCTCTGCTTCATGCTCACGGTTGAGATGTGAGCTGTCAGCTGTCTGTTTCTGCTGCTATGCCTGTTTGCCCTCCTGGAGTGCCATCCCTCCGGAGCTTTATGTCAAAATAAACTTTAACAACAGAAAAATAACTAATACACATACAGTAAAGATGCTATTTTTATTTACTGCATATAAGGTTGAAAGGTATCTGTGATCTACATGAGGACATACAGTGAACTGTAAATGAAAAACAGCATGTGAGCTTATTTATGGCATCACTGACTAGGGATCTTATTATCTAGCTCAGTCAATGTACTAAGCCCTTCACAGGCAATTTTAATCCTCCCAAAATATTACAAAGTAAGTTGTCTCATCTCAATTTCACAAATAAGAACAGACAACAATAATGACACTGATAAGAGTAAAATCTGAAATGTGTTAAACACTACAGTGATGAGTTTCACAATCTTACAAGATGATATTAACTATTAGTTTTCCTGAAAGGTAAGATTTCAGTTCTGGCTAAGTAACCAAACCCCAAAGCCCCTGCTCCTCACCTGAGACGTTACTGGAATGTTTACTTAAAAAAGAGATCAGTAAGGAAAGACTCAGAGAAGCCGAACACACTTAACTGCCAAGGTCACGATTTTACTTCTCTCGACAATCTTTCATCTGTCTTCTGGTTGAAACAGACGGTGGCAGCTAACGTGGATACGTACTCTGTCCCAGCTGTGCAGTTTTATAAATAACTAAAACTATTAAGCTGTACACTTAAGACTCCTTGGAACATATAAAGCTACTAATGCCAAACATGGCAGTGTCCATATATATTACTGAGTTTCCAGAAAGCAGCAACTCAAAGCTTTAAGAATGTGAACTGGCTCTACAATGGTTTGTGTCCTCCCTGCTCCCTAGTCTTCCCCCTGAAGGGAGGAAAACAATCACACAGATCTTCACAGATTACTCTGCTAAATTTAAAAGGCATGGAGTTTAAAGATTAATTGTTAATTTCAGAGTATTTTCAGAGCCGATGAAATGTGCTTTAAAAATGAAGAAAATGAACTAAAAATAATAAGGTACTTTACAAAGTTCTAAATGACAAAATCCAGGGCCGTGTCCATAAGCCTCAAGGATAACAGTTTTTCAAACCATTTGGTACACAGCAGATAATATTATAGGAAAGTTTGTGTTCTTACAGCGCTCAGAATGCGTCTGCATTGGCCAATGCAACAGCCTCAGCAACGGACACCTCTTTGTGTATATTTGGTACTCTACGAAAACAAAACAAAACCCCTAATTTGTATAGAGGTTCATTTTACCGTTGAAGTGAGGAGGAAACTGCCGGGCCTTGTCAACTGAGGGACTGATGTTCCTGCAATTGCCATGGCAACTGTCTGGCTTATCAAGCTCCCGCTCTCACTATCGTAATCGTCGGGGGCTGTGCAAATCGGCCTTCCTCGTTGATTGTGTGTTTCTGAAAGGGAAAAACGGAAGAAAACTTTAGGTCAGCTCGAGTTATTAAACATGCACTCCCTTTCTTATTTTCCATGAGTCTTTAAAAGAAAAATCTGACTCTTGGGAACCCACGGTTAAGACTCCCAGAGCCAAGACTCCATATGTAAATTTTACACACCCTAGACTCGACTACTAAGACTCTGCAGCTGACTGGCAGTCTTACTGATAACATGATACTGGTTAACAGTGAGAAAAAGGAGCCTTCAGACTGTTTTCTTACGCTCAGAGGTAATTTACTGGCAGAGACATTAGTGTCACAGCACTTTAAACAGATGCTCTTGAGCCTTCAGCTCACTATAACAGCACTGGGGGCAGCTATACAGGTGCCCCCTGTACACACTATGTGCCAGCACTAATTGATGCTGTTGTTTTAATGCTGCAGTTCATATTTATTCATATGTCTTTTAACTGTTAGTGCCACCATGTATATATACTGTGTCTATTTTTAAATAAAATTTAATTTTTCATAGTAGATTTATATATATTGTGGTAAAAAGTAGCTTTTAAAAAGACTACTACCTATATTTTATCCTTTATCATATATCTGGCTCTCGATTTTTTTTTTTTTTTTTTTTTGTGTGTGTGTGTGACATTTCTAGATTATGTAGCTTGTCTGATTTTTTTTTCAAATAGTAGCAAATCTTGAAAAAAATTTTTTCAGTTTAAATCCATGTTTTTAAAGACACTATCATTTTTTATCATCAAGGTTTATTTCTTTTTAAGCTTAAACATTAACTCAGTTCTATTCCAGTACTTTCTAGAGGGAACCTGAACTGACCAGCACAATCATTCCTGCTTTTCTGCAGGAAACAATGCAGTGACCCAAACCAGAGGTGGTTATACTCCACTAATCTTGTAAAGACAAGGAGTTATTTCCAAATAGTATCAGATACCCAGGAGATGATTTTGACTTCACCAAACTGCAAGTACTGTATCAGGTTAATTGCTAGTTTCATGACAATCTAAACTGTGCATGTAAGCACCTTCTGAACAGTCAAAGTAAGAGGAACAAAACTTTGTAGGGTCTAGTTTTTAAGGAGCATCGTAGTTTCAACATACTGACTTGGAATAAATGTAATTCTTGATGTGTAGGTGAACATTAATTTCAATTACATATCTCTGAATGAAGCTGACTATAAGGGTAGTAGACGGAAGTCAAGAATTAGTCTCTCTTAATATGCACAATACACATGCATACAAGAAGAACTGTGTTTTCTGAAAGGCAGGTATAAACTTCTATAAACTCAAAATTTAAAATCCATCCTAAGATCTTCTTAGGGGAAATCTCACAATGAATCTTCTCAAATGCTCAAAAGTTTTTTTTAAATTTAATTTTATTAATTTATTCATATTACATCTCAATGGTTATCCCATCCCTGTATCCTCCCATCCCTCCCTCCCTCCCATTTTCCCCTTACTCCCCTCCCCTATGACTGTGACTGAGGGGGACTTCCTCCCCCTGTATATGCTCATAGGGTATCAAGTCTCTTCTTGGTAGCCTGCTATCCTTCCTCTGAACATGGCTATTTACACTTTATTTTTATAGGAGTGCACTTTAAAAATAATTTAAAAATTATTATTTTTGTATATATATGGGTGTTTTGCCTGCACATATGTACACCTTGCATGTGCCTGGTTCCCAGAGAAGCCAGAAGAGTGTACTGGGTCACCTGTAACTGTAGTCACGGGTTGTGGGGCACCTCGTGAGGACTGGGAGTAAGTCCTCTGCAAGACCAGACAGTGCTACTAACTGCTGAGCCCCATTCCAGCACTAGGGTATATTTTCTTTATACTGTTTAACCTTAAAAGACATTTTCTAGAACTCTTAGACAACAAGCTTTGAAAAACTACATTAATTATATTAAGTACCTGTAAAATCATACAGTTGAGGTACAGTTTCCATGATAATACCAATCAGAGGAAGGTACAACATAGCCACCCGAGCCTTTATCTGAGGGTCAGAGTACCGTGGGTCAGAGTCGTGGCTGGACAGTAAGTTGTGTACCATATTGATGACCTTCTTATGCAGCCCAAACAGTCTATTTAAAAAGAAGAAGAGAAGAAGCTGTGAGCGCACGGATATAGCACATCATAGCACTCTATCAGCCTGTCCAGGTTTTTTTTTTTTTTTTTTTGCGTATTCATTTTATAGAATACTCACTTTAAAGTATATAAAATACATACATTTAAAAATAGATTTTCAAATATATACATTTTCATACAAATGAAAACGCACTTGAAATACATTGCAAATATGGTAGGAAAAGGAAGAACTTTATTATTAACTCACTTAAAAGTAAAACCAAACTCTTTGAAATAACTCCTAGTTAGTGCTTTTGAATGATAAGGAACATAAAGGGACAACAGTACCAATTTCAACAAAAACTTAAATATTACTATGTGTAACGAAATGGGGGTTGCACATGTGCCATGGCGCCTGTGTGGAGGTTAGAGGACAACTTTGGGGTGCCAGTTTTTCCTTTTACCTTTTTTGGGTGCTGGGGATTCAATTCAGGCCATCATGTGCACGCATACACTTTCCCTGCTGAGCTGGCACACTGGCTCTGTAGTAAGAATTCTAAAGCGGTAGATTTAACTTTTATGCCAACAAATAGGGTCTCTCCACATATATCAGAACGACGTTATTTCCTTCCTTTATTTTTATTTTGTATATGTACTTGGCACAAGTATAGGCACGACTCTGTGCATGTGTAAGGAACCTGTGTGCAAGGCATGTGTGTATGAGCTGTGTGTGTGTGTGTGTGTGTGAGGCATGAGTGTGTGTATATAAAATGCAGATGTGTGGAGATGAGAGACGGACATCAGAGGTCTTCCTTAATTGTTCTCCATTTTATTTTTTGAGGCAAGGTCTCTCACTGATCCTGAGTTAGCGACTGGGCGAGATGAGCTGGCCAGGGAGCCGCAGGAATCACCCCATCTCCTCCTCCTCAGTGCTGACTATAGCACATGTGCTGTGCCCGGCTTCTTCTGTGGGTGCTGGGAACGCAAACTCAGCTCCTCTTGCCTGAATGGCAGCTCCCGACTGAATGAGGGAGCCAGCTCCCCTGACTCTATTACTTCTTGTTTTCCTGAAAGAACCATCCTCTGACATGTTGTGCGGTCAGTAGGTGAGATCCCTTTTGCCGTCTGTCTGTCTCACCTCATGTAGGTCCTTCTGATTTTTCTCCCCAAGGTCAGCACGCAAGGGTTCCCGTCCTCTTCTCACACTTGCTCTCTCCACAGACCAGTCGTATTAAAGTTCACCCACCCCAACTCCACCTGGCCCTGAAGCTGTAGCAGGCAGCAGCCTCCGGGCCGGTCCTGGCAGGAGAACCCACCGAAAAGTGCTTGTCTTAGCAAAGGCAAGCTGTCCTGGGCCTGCTCTAGCTAGGCCTTTTGAATATGCTCATCTCTTCTAAAATTTTTAAAAGGAATTTATGTATATGTGTAAATGTGAGTTGCAGAGGTGGGCATGAAGGCCACTAGGGGGCATAAGATCCCCTGGAGCTGGTGGTTGCGCACCACAGAAACCAAACTCAGGTCCTCGGCAAGAGCAGAAAAACGCTCTTAACTGACTAGCTAGCTCTGCAGGCCCAGGTATGTCCATCCTATACCTATGACACATTCTTTTTAGTCTCAGAAAAGGTTCTATTCCCCTGGAAAACGCTCTTCCGGCTGCCAGTGAATCCCACCCCCTCAACACTGTCCACGGCTATCCTGACCATACTCCTCCCTTGCTTTAACCAAGCCTTTCCTATTGTGAAGGCACATCTTACTTTTAATTATAGGTTGGCTCATAAAGTATATGTTCAAGTCCTGTTAAAACCACATCTGCAGTCATGTTTCAGTCCCCATTCCCGACTCCCTGCTCGATGCTCTTCCCAACAACAGCTCCCTCACACTCTTAAGGAGCTGATCCGGGCGCTGACTCTTCTTAACTTTACTCAGTTCTCTTACAACTGCAAGATACACTTCACATACAGTCTTACTTCCCAACAAGCTCCTCTCCCACTTTCATGTTTCTCTGTGTGTGTCCTGTTGCACTTACTTAGCACGGCCAGAGGTGGGGGTGCTCTGCTCTTTACGTTCTCACCACAGTGATCGTGCCTGAACAGGCACGCACTCTTACCCTCTCAGCAGTGGGCACACCCAGACTCCAATCTGTCTAAACTTTGTTTTCATGAAGCCTTTTTATGTATTTTATTATCCAATCACATTAAAGTATTAGATATATAATTATACAATTCTCAGTGCTAATGACTGAATGCAGAGCTCCGTGCATGCCACACACACATGTCCCAGCTCCTGCTCCATTCTTGCTGTCTGACTCAAGATGCTGCTCTTGTTCTTTTGTTTTTGTTTTTTGGAGACAGGGCTTCTCTGTGTAGCTTTGGCTGTCCTGGACTCACTCTGTAGACCGGGCTGATCTTGAATTCACAGATATCTGCCTGCCTCTGCACCCCAAGTGCTGGGATTACAGGCATGCGCCACCATACCTGGCTTGCTGCTCTTGTTTTTAAGGAGTTTACTTTAGCCAGAGAAAAACAAATACACAACATAAAAAGTTTTGCATTATTATAGACAGTGATACGTAAATTAAGAAGTATAAATCTTCTATTTTCCAAAAATCTTTATCTTATAAAATTAACATTTAATTACACTACAGAGTCATGTCAGCTAGTTTTTTGTTAAGTTGACACAAACTAGAGTCACCTGGGTAGAGAGACTCTTAACTGAGAAAATACCTCCAAAGAATGGCTTCTAGGTATGTCTGTGGAATTTTTTTTTTTAATTGATGATTGATGTGGGGAGGCTCAGCCCACTGAAGCAGGTATTGCCCCTGGGCTGGTGGTAGCTCTGGGTGCCATAAGAAAGCAAATTGATAACACTCAGAAGAAGGGGAAGCAGGCTATCAGGATGAGACCTGATAGGCTGTGATCATATGGCGGGAGGGGTTCCCTTCTGTCACAGGCCTAGGGGAGGGGAATAGGGTGAACGAGGGAGGCAGGGAGGAAAGGGAAGATACAAGTGAGGTGATAACAATGGGATATAATCTGAATAAATTATTTAAATTAAAAAAAAAGCAAACTGAGCAAACTATGGAATAAGGCTGTAAGCATCAGCTCCTGCCTCCCAATTCCTGCTCTGAGTGCCTGTCCTGATTTCCCTTCCTGATGGACTGTGATCTGGACATGTAAGCCAAACAATCCCTTTCCTTTCCAAGTTGCTTTTGGTCATGACATTTCATCCCAGGGACAGGACAGACACCTAGGACAACAGCTCTTTAAAAGACAAGAGGATCTATACCTCGATTACACTGTTTCTTGGTTAACTTTCCAGCTTTAAGGGAAGTATGTAACAAGCACATCTTTGGCTAACACATTACTGCTAATCAAGGAATGATTCTGATTACTTAGCAAGGAGGTGAAATCAAAGGACAAGCACTCCCCCTAAGGATCTGGCAACGTAGCCAGCTCAGTATCTCTGCCTAGACCTGTAAGACTGTGACACAAGGGTTGTTTTAGACAGAAAAACTTCAATTGCTAAGGCCCAAAGATAGAAATGAACTTGTCACAATCAAGCTAAAAGGTAGACTGGTTTATCTTAGATTGAGCTGGGCCTCTAGCTACCAAGAAAACATTAAACAAACTCTAAAGCTCTAAGAGTTCAAACCCAAGCAGAAAGCACAGCCATCTGCTCTCTAGCGTATACTCTAATGGGAGGGGGTACAGGAAAAACTTCAAGGGAGCGCTTTGCCGAAGAGAAAAGGGGCTGCATGGCTAAGAGTGAGTGCTTCACAGGCCACAGGGCTACTGTTTAGCAGGCAGTGAGAGCCTCAGCAGGGATCTCCTGCTGTAAGAGGAGGCGAGACCCTGACACTGCAGCAGGCTCCGTGAAGGCCGCAGGGCACTCAGGTACTGCGATGGGCAAGGCCCAAATGTATGAGCTTGCTGCATTTAAGACACAGACAATAGTTAAGGTAGGGTTTGGAGGACTATTATTAAAAGTCTGGGTTTTATTCTAAGTGGTACTTAACTTACAGGGAGCGAGGAAGGATAATTTTAAGCAAGGTCACAGCATAATCTTACCCCATTTGAAAAGACTCTTCAGGCTATTGTGTCAAAAATGATTTTAGAGGCTTAAGAAGGAAGGTGATTAACTCCAGCAGAAGCAGAGATGGGAAGAAGTAGCTGAGCGAGGGGTATGTTTGAGAGCTGCAGAATTTGCTAATGGAGTGGGCACAGGAAAGACACCGATGAGTTCTTCTAATGTGTGGCACACAGGCTACCGTGCCTGAATACACAAAGAAAGGTGAGAGTGAACTCACAGGACTCAACAAAAATCTTTCCCAGCCATGCATCCTAAGTCAACTAAAGCTGTGTTCCCCTGTGGCTCAGAAGCTGGCTGTCTCCAGGCAACTTCAGCATCAGACTGTAGCTACATCAGCCCTGCTGCTTCAGATAGTGAGTTAGCCAGTTCGTTTGTGACAGTCTGCAAAGAGACAACCTTTAATTAACCGAGTTTTCTCAACAGAGAAAGGCTGACAATAAGCAACAGTGCTTAGCAGCACAGCTGATTCAGAGGTTGGCGTAACCTCATCTTGTGTTTCAATCTTGTATATCAATCCATGTTTGATATAAGTCACACGCAATTAGAACTAACCTAATCCATGCAGCAACTTGCTTAATGTTGGAGACAGTGTCCGTCTGAACAGCTAGCTGACCCTAATGAGCCTACAGAAAAATTTACACTTGCGCGGGAGGAGGAATTCATTCATTCACCCTCTCCCGAGAGCCATGAACAAAGGTAGTAATTAATCATAACTTGGTGGAAACCCTCCTGCAGTCACAGCAGAGGTGACTATTCCTGCAGAATAAACATGATGAAGCCAATGAGTTGAAGACACAAAGAACCCTCTTTCTTCCAGATAGGAATAAACGCATTTCCTTTAACAAAGTCAGTTTGAAGAACTTTTAGTTTCTTACAACTAAAGCCATCCTGACCAAATAAAAACGCTGGGAATATAGCATGCAGGGAGCCATGAAGTTGGCCTGGTTAGAGTCCATGGTCCTGAGAGCCGGATGCACTCCCTCAGGCAGTGAAGCGTCCAGGCACCTTTGTGTTTCTGTTCCCTTGGAAGTCAAGGAAGCATGGAAGCTTGACAGGACAATTAGTCTTACACATTAATCTTGTGAACTCTGTGTAACTTGCAAATGTCATTGTATCCTGGAACTACAACTCTATTGATCTTAGCCAATTGCCACTTTATTCTGTTTCTGATAAAGGTATTTAAAAAAAAAAAAAAAACCTGATTGCTCTTAATAAAGTTGTGACTGCCTCAGCTGTGCTGTGGCCGCTCCACCTGGCCTGATTTAATTCCTCGAGGATGTATCAGGTGACCCTGGTACAGTAAGTAAGAGCAGGCACTCACACTAATATTCCAATGCCTGACTGAGGTCCACCAGGTGTTAAGGACAGGTAGTACATTTGGAAAAGCTAAAGAGCATCTTTTCTCCTAAAAAAATGGACACCTTTATTATCTTCAAATGACATGATACTTTTTTGTGAGATGGTAAGACATGAAAGTGCTTGCAAACGGAACTGGAAGGCAGAGTCCTAGCCATTACACTTTCCTCTCTGTACAGTCTACACAGATCTTACTCTGTATGGAGCCTATTGAACACCTCTTCAGAATCCCATAGTCTGGTGAAAACTAATTCTTTAAAATATATTCTATGTGTATGTTCTCATTATTTTAAAAGTACAAATCTTTCATTTGCAGATAATCTGGCCTTTTAACATTTATTCAGTATCAACTATTTCCCTGGCATATTACTAATGACTTCAAGAACCTATGTTTTGTTTAGTAGATTCTTCAGCAGATTATTCATTCATTAAAAACCTACTTAAAGTTGCATGTTTTTGTTTCATGGACGTATTGTATGACACTTACCTTCAGGATAAACTTAAGATGATCAGAGTATCAAAAATTTTTTTTAACCCAAATAATCATGATTATACAGTTTTGCTTTTTTTAAATATTTGTTTTTAATTTTAGTTAGTTTACGTGTGTGTGTGTGTGTGTGTGTTTGTGTGTGTGTGTGTGTGTATGAGCACATGAATGCAGGTTTCCTGAAAGACTAGCAGAGGTCATATCTGGAGCTAGTTACGGGTAGCTGCGAACCACCTGACATCAGTACTGGGGACGAGTTCAGGTCCTCAGAGGAGCAGGACACACTCTAACTAAGCCCTTTCTTGGCCCGTTTTGTTCTTAAACAGGAGATGGAGTCTTGCTATGCTGCCCAGGATGGCCTCAAATTCAGGATCCTATGGTCTCAGCCTTCCAAAGAGCTAAGAATTCGGGTTAGTGTCATGATGTCAGGCTATCAAACAGGTTTTAAAAATATAACTGTTAAGATGGTGCCTCTCATAAGGGCTGCTATCCCACAAGATACCAAGGTACTTCATAAATGAAAATCACCAGATGGTTTCTTTTCCTGTATCAGTCTCCAAAGATCCTCTAACAGTGTATTCAACAGCAGGTATTTTTTAAAGGACGGGGTTTTAGGAAAGGTGCTACATAATAGGATGGCAAATTATAAAATGTTCTCACCAGGAATTAAAAAAAAACCAGTCTGTTTTCCTTAACTGAAAAGTGCCTACAGTATTTTAATAAATAGTCCATGTATCTTTCTTTTTCTTTTCCTTTTTTTCCGAGACAGGTTTCTCTCTGTAGCTCTGGCTGACCTGGACTCGCTTTGTAGACCAAGTTGGCCACAAACTCAGTGATCTGTCTGCCTCTGCCTCCCAAGTGCTGGGATTACAGGCGTGCACCACCATGGCTGGCTCACAATCATTTCTTGTACTACTAAAAAATCAACCATGCTATACCATCAGTGTAGATAAATCTCAAATTCAGGAGTGAAATATAAACACCATCCCAAAAGTACTGAATACAGACATAGCAAGTACATGGATCTGAAAGAATTAAAAAACAGAAAAAAAAATATAGAGGCAGAGATAGTGTTAATTTAAATGCTAGCAAATCTACCCACTGGCTAAAAGCAAATGGATTTTCTACAATGTGGAAAAGGCGTACTCACCCTTCAGCGTCAGGGTCTAAAATGAGCGCCAGTTCCGTCAGCACGAGGCCGGCCAGGTAATGCTGCTGGCGGAAGGGCAAGGACAACTCAAACATGTTTGCAGTCTTCTGGTCCTGCACATTTGTGGAAAATCCAGAACTCTGTTGGGGGGTAAGACAGAACTCAACCGCTGATAGCTGTGCAGCAAACATCCTACAGTGGGGGCATTGCAACATATGACATGTATGCTGCTACGCCAGACAAAAGCTACTCTGGAGAGTTCACAGAAAAGTTCCTGCTCTTACTTTGGGTATGGAAGACTATGGTGACATCTATTTACTTCCTTTATCAAACACAGGAGGCCAACTCAGCCTGGGTAATTCCACTTGGGTATTAGAGACTTTAGGAAGAGGACTCAGGAGTGCACCGGTCAACAATGACCTCAGACAGAAAGCCCTTACTTGGGAAAGCAGCTTGCTCAACTCATGAATTTGTTTGTTTTTAAATAGGAGACGGGGTCTTGTTATGCTGGGTCTCAAACTCATGATCCTATAGCTTCAGTCTTCCAAACAGTTTATCAATTTTATTACTGAAATTAATTAGCAAAAAGTTTAATTCTGCTTTTCTCATATTGAAATTTTCTATTTGCTTCATCTTTTAATCACCTACTATTTCAGTGACCCTCTGAAGGGAAGAAATGGAACTAAACAGTAATGTTATATATGCCCTCATCCTAAAGCACAGGAGAAATGTCTATAATCATGGCACTTAATGTCAAAAGAAATTTCAAATATAACCTAAGCTACTTTTCAGCAAACATACTATCTTTGAAATTTGTGGATCATCTTGTGGTCTTTTCACTAAATCTTCAGAAGTTGTCATCTTGAAAAAGCTTCTATCCCTCAAGACACATTCTATATTCACATATATGAATGCGTATATATGTATATATATTTATATATGTGTATGTATATGCATATATGTGTATGTATCTCCAGCATATAGAGCAATAGAACTTCCTATTGCTGTAGAGAAAACTTTGAATTAAGTATAAAGAATACTTTCTGCCCCTCCCACAGAGGGTATGTCTATGTCTAAAATCTGAAAATTACACAGTTAAACAAGAAAGTAAACTAGATAATTCAAGAAATTCTATGAGAATTTCATAGATAAATGTCATGCAGTAAGGAGGTTTTAGGAAAGGCCCCCAGATGTCTATTATGGTGGTTTAATAGGTGTGGCCCCGGAGACTCGTGTTTGAATGCCCACATGGAGTGGCACTGTTAGGAGGTGCGGCCTTGTTGGAGGAAGTGTGTCACTGTAGGGGCGGGCTTTGAGGTTTCCTATGCTCAAGCTATGCCCAGTGCATAGCAGTCTTCTGTCGCCTGCATACCACGATGCAGAACTCTCAGCTACTCTCTAACACTATGCTGTCCTGCACGCCACCATGCTTCTTGGCACGATGAGAATGGACTAAACCTCTAACTGTGAGCCAGCCCCGATTAAATGTTTTCCTTTAAAAGAGTTGCCGTGGTCATGTTGTCTCTTCACAGCAATGAAACCCTAACTAAGACAGAAGTTGGTACCAAGCAGTGATGGGCCTGACCATGACACTGGGAGGAATGTAGATCTTGGGACTTTGGATTGGAAAGCAGTAGAATGACTTAAATTTGGCTTGATGAGCCTTCCTAGTAGGAACATGGAAGACGGGGTGCTGAGGTGATTTGAACTGTGGGGTCCTGGGCCAAGGGGTTTCAGAGAAGAATTTTAGTGTGTGGCCTAGAGACTGTTCTCATGATATTTTGGTAAAGAATTTGTCGGCTTTTTGCCCTTGTCTGAAAAGTTTGCCTAAGGCTAAGGTGAAGAGTTTTAGATTAACTGTATTGGCAAAGGAAATTTAAAAATAGCCTAGTATAAACTCTGTTGTGTGGTGACTAATGTTAACTCATTATGAGAGCATTATGACTAAAAAGGAGCAGGCTAAGCAAGGAAAAGTACAAAATGTATGGTTCAAGGATTAAAGGAGCACAAGGAAGTAGAATGGAGCTAAATCCTGTTTTCAAGGAGATAAATAGGTTAAAGATATTAAATGCATGGTGGCACATACCTTTAATCCCAGCGGAGGCAGAGTCAGGCAGATCTCTGTGAGTTCAAAGCCAGCCTGGTCTACAAAGCAAGTCCAGGACAGCCAGGACCACAAAAGAAACCCTGTCTCAAAAAACAAACAAACAAACAAAGATATTAAACGGAATTAAGGGAGTGGTGACCTCAGGGCAAGATCCTATTCTGCTGAGCTTCCATTTTGTGAAAAGGAATTAAAGAAAAGCTTAGGTCAAAGCTATGGTGGTACGTGCAATTAATCCCAGCACTCTAGAGACAGAGGCATGTAGATCTCTGAGTTCAAGGCCAGCCTGGTCTACAGAGCAAGTTCCATAACACCCAAGCTTAGGCAGTGAAGGAAACTATGGAAAACAGAGAGCTGGTGAAGATGTAACAGAACGGCGGGGCTGTCCTAGCCCTGGCAAACAGCAGAGCTTGGCAGCTTCAGCAGCCTGGTTCTGGCTTTAGAATCAAGAATTGAAGAAAGGGGCTATGGAATCTCTCTTTACATCTAAGGGAAGACGCCGCGGTCACATGTGTAGCAGGGGTGCTCCTACAGGAGGATTAGGAAGGCCGCTGTGTGAAGCTGTGAAGGTGAAGCCTGGAGGTTAGAGATGACAGTCATGGGACACCTGTCAAGGAAAGCTGCCACCAGGGGTGGAGCCGGCCCATGAGAAAGAAGTGTGTTGCAGTCAACAAAGCTGGAGGGAGCTGAAGATCTGGAGAGTGTCTTGACATCAGACATGGAGATGTGGGGTTAGAGTTTGCCCAGCTGGTTTTCAGCCTTTCTTTGGCCCAGGGTTTCCTCACTGTGCTCCCTTCCCTACATTCTGGAATGGTCATGCATATCCTGTGCCACGGTATGTTGGAAGTATGTGATTGGTTTTTTTTTTTTTTACTTTGATTTTATAGGAGATTACAGTAAGAAATTGTATGATTCTCAGAAGAGACTCTGAACTTTGGATTTTTAAACATTGTTGAAACTGTGATAGACTATGGGGCCTTTTAAAGTTAGAATAAATGCGTTTTGCATTATGTTATGGCTACAAGCCTACGGTGGTCAGGGACTAGGACATCTATGTTAGTTACTAATATTTAAAAATTACAGTTAAACAAGAAAATGAATAAGATAATTCAAGAATTTCCAGGAGAATTTCATAAGTAAATGCCCTGTAGTAAGGAGGTTTTAGGAAAGGCACTTCTGACTAATTTGCTGCTGGCTAAGTAGCCACAGCTTTGGAAGAAAACAGAGGAAGAATGCAAAAGGCTAGATGTATTCATTAGGGAGGCATAAAGGTAAGTGAAAACAGGTTGATCCAGGAGACATTCTGAAAAGATGAAATTTAAAGTTGTGGTTGGCTCTCTAATATTTTCCAGTTTATGTAAGTGAGGTTTAATTAAAAAACAAACAAACAAACATGTAAAATCGAGCTAGTCTACAGAACTGACTGCATCTGGGCATTCCACACCATAGAAATATAATTAGGGGATGCATAAGAGCAACTATGGCTTCAGTCATTAGGACTACTATGCAAACAGCTTGTCCAACTCATGAAGAATATAACAAGAACATTTTATTAGGGAGGAGGAAACTCTCGGCTTCCATGATACTACAACTATAAAGTCTTAATCTTTTTAATCTCCAAAGAAACTGCCAGCTGTGTGAGTCAAGTACAACTATATACAAATGCACACTGAGTTTCTGTAAGCAAGTGAGCACGCTGAGCTGGCAGGCTGGCACTGCAGCCTGACTCTTTTCTCTGCTTCCTTTCATAGGCATTTACCCCAAACTTCGTTTCCATATATGCATCAAGAAAACAACTCAATTTGTGAAAGCATCAAAGTAAAGGAGTTTACATAGGTGAACTCACGTACCCGAGCAAAGGAAGCACGCCACGCTCACGGACCCGGCTCTGCACTAAAGCTGCGGCTCCAAGCCGCACCTGAGCTCCTCTTACTCTCTGTTTCTGATTTGGAGGGAGCCAATAACAAAATATCAAAACAACCTCCTAGAGCTGTCCTGGGAATTGGATGGGCACTCAGAAGTGAGCCAATGACCTAACCAATCATCAAATAACACACTACCATCTCTCCACCCATTGCTTTCAGTCCTTTTGTGTGAGGATGAACATATGTATGTCCTCCCGTTTTGCATACCTGAGATGTCGCAGAAGAAACAGAAGGCGATGGAGAGGCAGGAGGGGTGAGCAAGCTGCAGGGTAAGTTTAATGTAACATAGTGCTCGTGGCTGCAGATGATTCGCAGAAAGTCCAACCTCAAGGACAGCAGGACACTTGGATTTGGCAGTGAATAGAGCTTTGAGGACACCTTGGAAGCATTGTGTAAATAAGAGAACACCAACTTAAATGTTTTTTTTTTCTCCCATAGTAATATGCCAGTAACAGAGGTTTGGGGTTCTGTGGCTTATATGACAACACCCTCTTTTCCAAAATTACAACAAACACTATAAACATGAAATTACAAGTCTACAGTATAAATCCACCTGACTAAGCTAAAGTCACATTCTTTTACTGCCAACGATGCAATAATCCTCCAGGATGCAGGAGGTAAACCTCAGAAGTTCAAGACCACTCTCAGCTACAGAGAGAATTTGGAGCTGCCCTAGGCTACATAAAATCCTATCTCAAATAAACAAATAATACCCAGAATAGAAAAAGTTCAGTTAACTGTGCACTCACCATAAATGCTGTATTTGTACAGCATTCAAAGGCTGCACTTCATCACAATCTGGCTATTTTTTTAATGGGAAGAAAGAAAAACTGAGGAGTGGAGTAAATTGGCTATTCTAGGATCCGCGTGCTATAGTCCTAATAAAACATACACCATGTATTTTTACCACAGTATTAACAACACAAAACTCTGTGCTCCTTTTTCATTTTAATATCAGTATATGAATGTGGTTCTGAAGCTTAGCCCTGAAACCAGCTACCCAAGTATTCCAGTTACTCAACTACTGACTATGTATTACCTGTTTGTAGCAGGACTTTATAAGGCTAAAGACAAAACCTCTGTCCATAACAGACAACAGATCATTGAGAAAGAAGGCAAGGCTTGTATTGAGTCTCTCAACCATTTCTGTGTCCTAGGAAACGATATAAACAACAACAGTAATAATGATCATGATCAAAAGCACAGTTTACTCTCAGCTCGTACGAGACATCAACGGGAAGTCATCATCACCTTCTGAAATCGTGACACGACATCATTAGCAATTGTGCTAACTAGAGCAGCAATATCATCCATAAACCGTTCTGGAAAGCGGGTTTTCCTTGGAGCGTCCAGTTTATCATTAAAGTACAAGTGGTGTACCATGCTCTTTACCTGTAAAAGGACACCATTATCTGTGTTGTTGCTTTGCTTTGTTTTAAGACAGCATCTTACAATATAAACAGATTAGCCCTGAGTCCTCATCCTCCTGCCTCAGGCTCACAGCTCTTAGAATTATATGTATGTCTACCGCCTGGCTAATTTCTTAATTTTAAGAAAATTATAATAGCTCTATATACTCAGGCTATCTTAAAAATATAACAAGTAATTTAGCAGTCAACTGAAATATTTTTTGATTTTCTAGCATTTTGACAATGTTCCTTAAATATATTTTGTCAATGAATATCAAATGCAATAAAACTTTTCCACTTTATCCCCATAAATTATTTTATCAAAAGGAAAAAAAAAATCAGTGTATGTTAGCAGAAAATAACTTCACTGGGTAAGAAAAATTTTAATTAAAAAATTTTAAGACTGACTCATTGTTTTATTCTATTGCCCCGAATAAGGAAGGAGCTTTCAATAGTTAGAAACCTGCCTTCACTGAACCATCATCAGTATCTATTACATAAAATATTAGTTAATTACTTTGAGTGACTTCAGTTAACAGAATGTTTTCAGAAAGATTTGTATTATAATACTAGTAATGGTAATAAGGAATTTCAGTGTTTACACTTAAAGAGCTGACGTGTTGCTAGCATGCAGCACAGCCAAATGAGCACAGGGCAGTGCATGACAGCAAGAACGCCAGACTCGTCGATAGCCCAGCCCCTCATCCCTTTTGAGCTAGGGTGCAGCTCTGGCTAGCCAGGAATTCTCTCTGCTGACCAGACTGGCTTCAAACTCAGTTCTGCCTGCCACTGCAGACACGCACTACTACTCCTGGCACCCAGGCTTCTTTCTAACAGGCCTCGGGACAGGAGGTGTGCGCCACTGCGCCCAGCTACAGCCAACGCTTGAACTATGATCTCTGGACTCACATTTAAGAAATCTGAACACGTAGGAAAGACTTTTGGTAAGGCCCAAATTACAATTCTTATCTTACAATGAAAGTATGCGAGTTATAAATTTGATATTTATATTCTAAGAGAAAATGAGCCTTTATCCCCAGGTTTAACTTTTCTGTAGATTAGTGAATCTATAGGAACAATGCTGTCTATCTCAAATACAGGTGACAGTCACTGCTGATAAGAACTCTATGTCATATTCTAAAAGCCCGTTACTTCCTTCTCTCTTGCCCTTCCTCTATCTGTCCTTCCCTCCCTCTCTCTCTTTCCCTGTCTTTATTTCGTTAGTTTTTGCTACCGTTTTGTTCCTTATTGATTACATATTATTTTTGTTGAAAGAAAATGGTCCTATGATCTGAGCTTTCTAGTCCTAAGGGAGAAAACAAAGAGGAAGAGCCCTAGCCCCAGAATGCCTGAACTTGATTATGGTGCTGCTACCTAAAGACGTGTACACTAGAAAGCTATATAACCTAACAGGCCTGCAAGGTTACGTGATAGTCACTCACGGCTTTGGTTCATTAAGAGGTGTGCATGTACATATGTATATGTTTTAAGTGACATGAAGATATTAATTGGTTTGTAGTATCATTTATTGAATTAAGCAAAAAATATTTCTCAAATTGGTTGTAACTAGCATTTCCCTATGCATTGTTCACCTATAATAATAAAAGAATGTATTTTAAAGCTCTAAAATAATTGTTGCAAATCTACAGCATTGACTTTATTAACTTACTGTCACAAGTTTCCTGATAAGTATACAAGAAGAACAAGACATAACAAAATCAGAAATAGAGTTCAAATGAACCTCACATGTTATAATTTCATCTACATTGTGTTGGTGTCCATAATGTATATTTAGAAACAAATACATACAATTTTGCTTTGGGGGCAGACACGGGGACACAATATCTAAAAGAGAAATGAGCTGATACAAACTGCATACTGAGTTAGAGGGTATTAAAGAACATGTTCAGTTTGCTTACCATCAACTCAAAAAAGAACCAGGCTTGCTGCAACGCTGATTCCCGAACACTGCCACTACAAACAACCCACTGCAAAGCCAGTTCCTCATGGAAAAGCTATTCAGAAATAGATCAAGGTTATTATCAAAGTCAGATATGCTGGTGACATAAACCAAATGATAACACAGGTACAAATGAGGTGTAATGGGAGTAAGTGACACAGGGCACACGAATCACTGGATGACGCAGTGGACACACCCATTAACGAAACGACTGTTTATGCATGAAGACAGTGTGGCATGTTCAAAGCTGAAAAATTACATGTTATCTTGGAGTAAAATGTAATTTTAAAAGGACAGGCAGGAAACAACTTCCTAAATTGCACTTGCAAACAAAAAAAAACTAGACCAAAACCTCACAGCTATAAATTGGATTTTGTTTGAATTTTGAATACATATTTGAGCATATAACACATTCATCAACTTTGCTGGTACAATTTAGGAAATACCATTACAAATTCAAACTTTTCTATGTGCTGTTAAGTTTCAGGTGCTTAGGATGTATTTTAAAAGCAGAACCTTCCTCATAATGGATATGCATACAGAGCACTTGCAGAGCAGCACAGGTACTATGGAAGGCCTGCCAGGGCTGTGCGTAAGGGGAAGTCAACAGCGCTTACTAAGACTGATAGCTTTTCTAACCCATCTTCCTTTCCCTGGAGATTCAAAACAAAACAGGAGCAGTTACAGAAGCAAAATTAAGGGCTCAAACATTTTTCTAGTATTAAAATTTGATTACCTAATTTGAATTAATATATCCTACTGTCAATCCGAAAGATAGAAACATCACTGTAATGTAAACAATCCCTACATAACAGTGGTATGCCCAAAGGCTCCAGACAAGCACTGCTTGTTCAAATGTATTTTTAGACACAACAAAATTATTTTAGTATCTCACACTGGCTGTGTAAAAAAGCTTCACAAGTTTTAACTTTCCCCCTCTATGACTATCTTCTTATGAATCTACCTTTTTAGTTGGTAAGCGTCCCGTTAATGTTTGTAAGAAACTTGACGTCTCTGTGTGCGAAGACATACGATTACAACTTCGATCCATAGCCTATGGAGTGAAGATGGATGAATGACGAGAAAACATTAACACTGCTCTGGAGGACTGAAGGTCACGGACTATGCACAATTTTCAACCACTTATATTATTTCTGATATCACTGCTATTTTAAGCTTCTTTAAAAGCAGTCTGAAAACTGCTTCTGTGTTTTGTTTTTAGGATTAATTACCTTAGAGATTAATTACACAGAGAGTGCTGCAAAGAATGAAACTTATCTGTGTAATCTACACATGCACATATCTAGTGAAAACACGTAAACAGTAAAAACATACTTCTCAACTGGCGTCTGACAAAAAAAAAAATCAAGAATTTTGTGCTCAATAAGGGAAATTAAAACTTTAGAAGCTTTACTTTTTTCTATTAAAAGCACAGCATTTAAGTTTGTCATAAACTGTGTGTAATCAGTTATATGTAATATAAATCAGTTATAATTTTAAACAAAAAATTGAATTTTTTTAGGAATAAGAGAATTTTCCTTCAAAGCCAACACACAGGTAAGAAGTATATTCTGATGCAGCATGCAGTTAGTCATCAAGCAACTAGTCTTAAATTATGTTACAGTTATAATAAATTTCATACTTTGCAACACAGTAAAAATAGAGCTTTCCCTCTAGCATTTATTCTTACAGCATGCATACTGTAACACTTCATATTTATTTATATTTAACTTCAACTTACTACCAATCTTTCTACTTGGTGATTATGAAAAAGAGATATGGCAATAAAGACCACAGGAAACAATACAATTAGTTATACTTTAAAGCAAATGAAAAACTGCTTGGTGTTTTCTACATAAAAATTTCTATAATGATGTACAAGCCCTGAATAGAACCTTTTAGAAAACTAACAGTGCATAAACAGCGGTCACAGAGACACTGGTACTAACAGT
>OU015743.1:157925472-157939349 GCA_907169655.1 Acomys percivali
AAAAAAAAAGCAAGCCACTGAAACCACAGCATGTACTACAAGGCAATGATCTAAAGGGAAATATCAGCAGCCAATAAAGAAACCTAGAATGCAAACACCACCTGTGTTGACTCTGCACTTGGGCTGGGGTTGGATCCCCATGGGGCAGCTTTTGGACCAGTGTTAACCCAGGAATTGGAGCGATCTAAACCCTAAGCACACAACAGAGAGCAGTTGGAGAGGAGAGAAATGTTACACAGTGCATGCTATGAATTACTCTTAAAGAAGCCCAGCCCTCCCAACGCAACATGTTCTTCATTAGTACTGTTAAAGCCACCAGAAGACCTCAGGGACACAGCGGGCATTAGTTCATCACAGTATCTCATATCACAAGTGTAACACTTACGGTCACCCCTCTGCAAAGTGACTGCCTTAAAGTGCAAACCACAGAAATCTCTGCATCATTACCCTCAAAATGCTTCCTAAATATGGAACAAATTCTCAACTGCACTGAGACTTGGGGGAAATGGAGGAAAAAATAACCACTTTTTGCTAAAAGGCCTTAATTTCATTGCATTTTTTATATCTGAAAGCTACTATGCAGTGAGAACTCCACAAATCTGCTTGACCTTACCTCTTCTTTCGATTTCTTTTAGAGAACAAAAAACAAGAAGAAAAATATTATGTAAAGGAAAAGCTAAATCTGTCCCTTCCTAATAAGAACAGTGAATTTGCAGCTGTGTTCTCTCTTTACGACTATTTGTCATTTAGATACATGGGGTATTATTGTGTATGAACATTTAAGAAAAACACGTCTCTCTGGGAATGTATCTTCTTCATCACCTTCATTAAATTTTAACATGCTAGCTATTTAAAAACATACCAGCACGCTATCTCTTTTAGAAAGGGACTACTGATTCCTCATGAAGTTATGTGAGGCCTGACTTCAACTTCTCAAGCCCAAGGGATCATTAGACTCATGTAAAATGCTTTATAAAATTAAGGTTCTATGCTCTATACCCCCAACTTCCCATCTTCAAACTCGAGTAAGCGTAGAGAGCCTGCTCAATGGAGTTGGAGGAAGTTGTAACAAGTGTTTGGAGGATTTCAGGGTAAGAATCAAAGACAACCCAAAGCAACCTGATTGAAAATACGAAAGCAGAAGCCAGGCACCGTGGGGCACACCTGCAATCCCAGCACTCCAGGAGGCAGAGGCAGGGGGATCTCTGTGAGTCTACAAAGTGAGTCTAAGACAGTCAAGGGTACACAGAGAAAACCCTGTATCAAAAAACTAAAACAACAACAACAACAACAACAAAACCCTCAAAAACTAAAGCAAAGAATGTACTGGAACCAGAAACCACCAAAACTAAGATTGCTTGAAAATAAAGAAAATGTTGGCGCAATGGTGGTCAGCTGTCCAGACAGCCGGTTCCCAGGGAGATTCTCAACAGCAAATGTGGTGGCCCCGCCCACCAAAAAAACACCTCAGTCTGGGTCGATGAGGGGAAGGCCTACAGGTCAGCACATTTTTTACATTTCCAGAGAAGTGTCTAAAAGGAAAATAACTACTGCTTCAAGTTTTGACTTTTGAGAGAATATTTTCTCTACTTTTCTTTTCTTCCCAAGCACACTGTTGACACTGATTGTTGAAGATGGGAGCTAAGGTTCCTACACAGGCTTTGCTGCGTACTAATTTAAAAATCTAATATAAATTCATATCTATATATCTATATATCTTCTTAATTCAGTTTCTTATCTACAATATTGAAATAACAATAGTCTCTCCTGATATTTTAAGGAGGGTTGAAGTGTAATGCCTTGAAGGTGGCAGACAGCAGAAACTGTTTACATAAAATTTTTTTCCAGAGACTAAAATTTTGTATTTGAATTAGTAATTTGTAATGAGTATGAGTATAATGCCTGTGCAAATTTATGTGCAACCTTGTTTAATATTTTTTAAATGTTTATGGCAATAATATAAGAATAAGCCTAAGAGATCATTAGAATATTTGTAGTTAACAAACATGACTCATTCCACTGAGGACATATACTCTGTAGTATGCAAGTGCTAAGTACTGCCCTCACTAAACAAGAAACAATTGAAGAAAAAAAATACGATTAAAAATCTTGACTACTTTTCCTAAGCTTAAAGTCAGAGTTATGCTTGTGCTTTATATGTAGAAACGCAGTTTTCCTGAATACTTTTGTGTGATAATAGTGGAGGCCCTGAATAATGTATAGGTGGGTCTTACCCTAGGTACCTCTATCTTGTCTAGGATAATTACTAACCATTGTTAAATAGTCCTAGCACAGTGTACACAGGTTCATAGGAAATGTAGCTCCATTACCAGCCAAGGCCAGTTCCTATTCTGGATGCTTTTCTGAAGAAGGAAGTCACAGGACATCATGACAGTGCATCTCTGTACACACCAGCCACACAGGTCCCTCCCCAAGCTACAGAACCAATCTAAGAAATTTCCACATGATACGATATCAGACAAGTTATGTGTTGATTTATCCTGAACAAGTTTTAAGTTTATAGCAGTAAGTAAGCATACTTAATAGGACTGTGAAAAGTACTAACTGACAGAATAGAAATATATAATTCTTGTTTATTCCTAAGTCAAATAAAATAGAAAAAATCCTTACTTACTCTGAACTCAACTACATCTTAAAATTAAGAATAGATTAAACACTTGGGTAACTGTCATAAAGGGGTAGCAGGTCTTCGGTTTACCTTACTGCCAATGATTGACCGAACTTCATCATCTGGTGATGTGGGAGTCCCAGATATATCCGGATTGCTGTTGCTAAGGCTCCGTGAGCGATTTAAGTTAAGGCTTGCAGGTCTCACTGCAGACCTAGCCATTGTGGCATAATGTACTGATCCTCCCAAGCCCCCGGGACCTAGAGTTGCAACAAATAGCACAAAATTAATAAAAGAGAAAACAAGGAAAGGACTCTTCCCAAAATAACCAAAAACTTTATAAAATTCCACAGAAAATATAAACTGCTTTAGTTTCTAAATGAAAATTGTCAGTTTTTAAAAGAATACCACTAGAAATAAGAGCCAGTGACAGCTATATGAAGTTCTACTTTATAGCAGTTGATATAAACCATATGAATTACAAGTAAAATCACTGTCTTAAATATTTCTATATTTTGAGTTTGTTTTTGAGCCAGGGTGTCTTTCTCTGTGTAGCCTTGGCTGTCCTGGACTCACTTTGTAGACCAGGCTGTCCTCGAACTTACAGCGATCCGCCTGCCTCTGCCTCCTGAGTGCTGGGATTAAAGGCGTGCGACACCATGCCTGGCTAATATTTCTATATTTTGTAAACAATAAAAAAATAAATAAAATGAACAAGAAACACTAACACTTTATATCTAGGACCCAAAAATGTGGTAGCTGCTAACTCTTCTGTCTCTTTTTGCCTACACTTCTGGCTATGGCCCCCTTGACATATGGTCACTATAGAAACATCTAATTTATTAACAACAAAAGTATGTTTTATTTCTCTATCTTCATGAGTGATATGAAAAATAACAGAATAGCATTTTGTTACACACACACACACACACACACACACACCCCTAAAGACAGTTTTAAGAACCTAAGTTATAAAAACAAGGAATTGCTTTGTCTAAATAAAATCACACATTATAACTTCTTTTAACATGTTCCATAAAAGCAAAAATATCAAGCATTATACTCAACATCGACATTTTTTGTGTATGTGTGTACACATGTATATTGTGTGAGCATACATATACATGTATGTATGTGCAGATTCTTAACATGGGTTCTGAAAGCAAACCCAGGTCCTCATGATTGTATGATAAGCATTGTGCAGAACACGCCATCTCTTCCGCTCCATCTAGTCTATCCAATTGTAGAATATTTTTAAATGTCTTACTGAAAATGATACAAATCTGATAACTAATTAATATGTATACATACATGTAAAATGTGTGGAATCTTAACAATGAACTAAACAAAAACGTGGATGGACACGCCTTCTGCATACTCTCCCATGGCTATACTGCTATCGCCACCACACCCTTAGACGCTCAAGCTGCGCAGCTTAAGATCAAGGTAGTAAGTTATGGGTTAGGATAGAAGACAGATGTTCCTGTTTTCACAGCAAAGAGAAGTTCTAAGCTAAAGCTTAAACCAGCAACATTGCAAAGGGACACACGCCACCATCACCTATACAGCAAACAGGTAAGCAGTTTCAAAAGTTCAATAAACAACTAACTAACTGGAAATTCAAACTCAAACATCCCTCATAAACACCACACTCGCCAACGTCATACGAAAGACAAGTAACTACTTGAGGCTTTAATATTCAGAAAGTTTATGCTATTTTACCTGTCACAAAGAAATTGGACGTTTTCTAGATAACCAGTTATATAATACTATAATAGTCCTTATAGGCTTAATAGAATATTAGTCTACCATGCATCTCCTTAAGTGTCTAGTAACACTCTGAATGGCAAATAAAATATCCTCTTAATTTTAACAAGAAATGATGTATTCAGAGACAGATGAAGTGATTGTCATAGTACATTCACAACAATTAACTTAACCAAGCTCTCCAATTCAACTTAAAGGAGGCTGCATATATAATGATGCTTTAAGACGAAGTATGCCCTTCAGTGACTAACACAGTGAACGTCCCACAGCAGAGATAAGCTAAACACTGTGAATGTGTGACCCCCACCACGGACTACATGACGGCTTCAGTCTTGACATAAACACTTCATGAAAGACGGTTTAATGCTAAAAAGACTATAAAGTACCTGGGGACGGCGAGTTCGGGTGAGTATTTGGCAGGCGGAACACATAATATACGTATGACGCAAGGAGGCTGTTCCTGCCGTGCTGGTCCTGGTTTCCCTCTAAGTTTTTGTGAAGTCGATTGATAATTGATGCCATAGCTTCAAAAGACGCTTGCCCTAGATTAACTTTTCAGAAAGATGAAATGTTTTTAGGTTTACAGTTCCACAAAAAAGGAGGCTTTTCCCCGATACAAAAGGCTATAAACAGAATGAGATACAGTAAATGTACAAGATATAAAAATATGATAATTTTGGTATTTTGTACTAGCACAACAAAAAGTATTCTTGAAAACAAAAGGAGACTGTCACACTTTATGATTTAATGTGAAAGCTCCATGGGTTAGATTAGTTAAAACAAAAACATTGCCCATCAGATATACAGTACTTTGAAAAGTAATACAAAGGACAGAGAAATCCATCTTACATATATAACCTCTCATTTCAGAGATAACTCTGAAAATCTAAAGAGTATGCACCTACTTTTAAGGAAATTTAAAATAACAATGAAAATAAATCATTAAAGACAGTAATATTAAAAGAGAATTATGGGTAAGCAACTTGATTTAAATTATTGAATCTGAAAAGGGATTGGAAGGGGGAGGGGCTGGAAAAACAGCAAGACACCAAAGTACTTGAAAGGACAAGACACCAGCACCTGCTCCACCCTCCATGTCACACACCGCAACGATGTTTTAAAATCTAGGAAAGCTGACAGCAGCACACTGAAGAACTAGGTAAACACGTAACATCTGAACAAGGCTGTCAGTTCTGTGATTTATTTAATCAAGAAAGAAAGTTATGGACACACAAGTGAGGCCAATTAAGTTTCCTAAAGGTAAGATAATCAAGTGAGATGGCTATTCGCAAAGCCATCTAGTTCAGAGCATTACTGAACTAAAGGGCAGCGGACAGAGACAGCATCCCGAGAGGGTTTAGCAGCCTCCTGCTTCCTGCTTAGTTCTTTTCCTTTTTTTTCTCTCATTGTAGCTATTCCAATTCAGCAGAATCCTTTCCAAAATCAGGTCTAGGGGCTGGAGAGATGGCTCGGGAGTTAACAGTACTGACCGCTCCTCCACAGAACCCAGGCTTGATTCCTACCACCCACGTGGTGGCTCACAACCAACTGTTAACTCCAGTTCCGGGGGATCTGATGCCCTCCTCTGGCCTCCACAGGTACCAGGCATGCATGAGGTAGACACACATACATAAACACATCTCTCTCTCTATGTATATATGCATATGTATATATACGTATATGTATGCATATGTGTGTATACACACACACACACACACACACACACACACACACACACATTCAGGCAACACACTCATACACGTAAAATAAAAATTATATTAAATTACATTGTTAAAAAACAGCCATTTTACTCCCTTATTAGCAATTTTTGCCTTCTATATCACTCAGAACAAGCTTAAAGCATAAACAGCCTCAAATCTGTGTACAGACTTATTAGAAACTAAAACTACTAACACCTTTCCAAAAAAAAAAAGCAACAGCCCTTCCTTCCCCATGAGAGATCTACCGTCATTTTCACTTCCTGAACTTGCTCCAATGGTTATATCTTTTCTCACTCCATTATCTTGTATATTTCTCCAATTTGGAAAATGATTTATGTCAGTGTGTAAACATGCTCACACTCACTTTTTAAATTTTATCTTATTTTACATGTATGTCTGTGGGTGCTGGCTCCCCCTGGGCTGGAGTTACAGATGGGTATGAGCCTCCATGTGCGTGCTGGACACTGACCTGGTCCTCTGGAAGAGCCACAAGTGCTCTTAACTGCTACATCCTCTCTCAGCATCTTCAATTCCATTCTTGCACTCCATTCAACCTGGCTTTCTCTTCTAGCTAAACTTCTTACATTTCTTCCTTCGTTAGACTAAACTGTTCTTAAAAACGTTATCAGTGGAGACTCATCAGTTAAGAGATGTACTCTAAGGCCAGGAGCTTGGATTGAATTTTGTCTGTGGTTTAATAGCTGAGTGGCTTTAAGCAAAAATTTTAAACATGTTTGCCATTGTGCTCATCTGTGAAGCGGTGGTTTACGGAAGAAAGACTCCTATTTGTGTGAGTGGTCCACAGCAGATGAACTGTTTGGGAAGGTTAGGATGTGTGGCACCAGAGTTGGGACCACACCATCCCCAGCTGCCCCCTGACTGTTTACTTCCTGCTTATGGATCAAACATCAGCTCTCAGCTACTGCTCAGCGCCATGCCTTCCTGCCTGCTGCCATGCTCTCCACCATGATGGTCATGGACCCTAACCCTCTGGAACCAGGAGCCCCAAATGAAATGCTTTCAAAAGACAGTTGCTTTGGTCATGGTGTTTTGTGATGGCACTAGAATAGTAACTAGGACAGGACTACCCAAGGGGGCTAATAGCAGCTCATACAGGAGTGAAAATAAAATACAGATTTCTATTTTGACCAATGCTTTGTGATTTGTTATCATGATCATGATTATCATCGTCATTATTAATTTACTATTATTTTACTTCTACAATCCTGATAACTTTCTTTTCTTAAAAGCCATCCTAACGGTAACCCATTCTCTTTTCCTTGTTGTATGCTCTCTTGCCTTTCATCAAGGGTTTTGTCATTTTTGGTAAGAAGCTGTACATGATCTCAGACTTGTCTCTGCTTTAGGTCTTTCCATTTTCAACCATATAATATTTTTGTGTATGCATCCATGTATGTGTGGGCAGGTGTACATGCATATACGCCCAAAGCACGTGTGAGGTGAGAAGCCAGCCTTAGACGCTGGGCTGTCTTCTACCTTGTTTTGTGAGGTTTTTGATTTGTTTCTCAAGACATTGTTTCCCTGTAGAGTCCTTGCTGTCCTGAAACTCACAAGCTGGCCTTGCACTTGAGAGAATCACCTGCCTCTGCCTCCTGAGTGCTGGGATTTAAAGTTGTGTGCCACCATGCCTTTTGTTGCTGCTGTTTTGTTTTCCCTGCTACCTTGTTTTGGGACAGGGTCAATTTGTTGTTTCCCTTCTGTGTGTGCTGGGGTAGCTGGCCTGTAGCTTCCACAGAGTCCCTTTTCTCCATCTTCTACCTTCCCATAGTAATGCAGGCATGGCAGGCGCTCACCCTGCACATGCGGCTTTTATATAGGCTCTTGGGACTTTGAACCCAGGTCTTTCACACTTGCTCAGACATCTCCGTAGCCCCTACATATTAAATCTGGTCACATTGCTTCCCTAATTAGAGCCAGATCTCCCAAAGGCTAAAGTTTCCTATAGAATAATTTCCTGGTTTCCTAAAGGGTGGTAGAAGAGCCTACCATTACTCATGTCTCCCACACCACCTCTAGTTACCAACTGTTTGCTTTCCAGTCATTTCTTACAAGTCTTTGGGTCTTTGACACATGAATGTGGTTCCCTCTCCTTAAACAGCACCTATGAAGTGCTCATACTCTGAATATTTGACCCAAGGACTTCCTCCACTTCCAAGTATCCCTAAAAGAACATATATCTCAGGATGTTGAGCAGACATCTCCTTAGAGCCACCAGTTAATAAATGTTAATAACAGAATAGCTCATATTTCTTTCAGGCTCAATTTCTTCCCAAGATTTTTATTTAGAAACAGGTGGAAGTGAGAAACAGTTCTATATTCAGAGTACAAAAGAGAATAAATACAGTGATTTTTTTTTTTTGAGAAAACAAAGAGAAGTGCTATATGAAATAGAGGATTAAAAGATGGATGACAATGCAGACTGGATATTCTGTATGCTCGATAAAATGTAGCAGGATTATCTATTGGCTGCTTATCTTAACTACTCTATAAGAAATTAGCAGCAGGGACCAAGCTTGGACAGTGTCTAGGAATATCTATTCATCGTAAGTGTTTAATAAATATTTGATGATGGAATATGAATATTAATTTGTTTAGATAGTTTGAGTAAAAGTCTATAAATACATATCATATTCTGGCACATAGAAGTCAGTAGCATCTCCCATCCCCTCCCACAACAAAAACCAAACAGAACACATGATTCTCTTAAAAAAGTTGGAAATGCAAAATTCTGAATTTCGTGATTTGTCCCATGTAAACGTACTTACCTATTTGGCCAGCAATCACAGGGGGTCTAACTACTAAAAGTATCAGTTTGTCGAGCAGAAGGTGAAGAAAGCGGACCACAGGCTCCAGCTGTGAGGAACTCAGGGCTGAAATGCTGCTCTTCAGCTCACTTTCTAAGTTGTTCTCCATGATCCGCATATCCCCAATTCGGACTGGGAACATGTGTTCATCCAGAGCATTGACAAGAGCAAAGAATTTGTCAAGATAAGGATCCTGAAACAAATAACAAACACAGAACTAAACAATTCTACCCACATCAATTCCCCAAGCCATGAGGAACTACAGAGCACTAATATCTCATATTGATAATGCAAAAAAAAAAAAACAAACCAAAAAACCAAAACTGTAAACAAACAAAACAAAACAAAAACCCCACACCTACAAGAACACACAAACACTGTTTCCAATTTGACATATCCCTTTGTACTCCTCACTGTGAAATGGTCATCTCAAATACCATCCGCTTCTCAAGGAATCTCTGATCTCATCAACAGTTTGAGTTTGCCTAATGTTTTGGAGCTCAATTCTCATGACAGGTACCTCAGTCATCTGCGTCTGTTCTAACTTGCTGTCTCTTAGCTCCTAACCCACCTTCCTTGTTAGACTGTGCAATGAGGGAACTACATCTTTCCAGCCATGCTCGTCAGCTGTCGTCTGTGGGGCTGGGTGATTGCCTTCCTAGTGGAGGCGAGATGGTGTGGCTGTGCGCCACAGCAGTGCTGGCTCATGCGCCTACGGCAGGCACTCAACAAGTTCCCGACACCACAGAATGCTAAGCTGCAAGTTCTAAGTGCAACGGTACCTTCTCCCCGAAATTTCCTTTGGGAGCCTAGGATTCTTCCTTGATACTTCTCTGTCTGCTATCAGTCACTATCATAGAACTCTTTTTAACATCTATTTAATGGCAAATCATCGTTAGTATTTTGGAAAGTCTGTATTTAAAATGTTCTCCATTCAAATTGCTGGTGGTTTTGTGTCCTGAGCCTGTCTGCTCTTACTCAGTGTCCCCCTTCACTACAGACAGAGTCAAGAACCTGGAGCACATGATCTCTAAACACTCGGCACCTGGGACGCGTGGCTCTGCCAGAATTAAAATGAGCTCACAATAGCTTTTCGACTCTATTTTGCCATGAACCAGAAATTAAGAATGAGAAAAAGAGCCATATTTGTTCAAAAATACACATCAGTAACATTTAAAAGACAAAACTAATGACAGTTAATGAAAAAAAAAGTCTAAATCTATATTTTTAACTAACATGCATTTCTAAATTCTGACAAGACAACAAAACTGACATAAATGAGATAATATGTTCACTTCATTTAAGAGGGATCTGATTATTAAAAAAAAAATACTGAAACTCACTTGTGTGTGAATGGATGATACAGCAACAACTTCAACATTAAACACTCCTTTATGGTTATCTACCCACTTCATACCAGGCAGAGGGACCTGTAAGACATCATGCCCAACAATCACGGGCTTGCAAAGGTGCTATGAACTCAGCAAACCAAGATGACTAAAAGCACTGTGAAAATACCTGTTTTATTTATTCTTTGAGGATTCTATACACATATACAACGCATTAAAAAATATATATTTACATATATTCAACTCTCTCTTCCCAACTCCTCAGGGGCCCTTCAATACAAGCAAGTATATACACTGGATTCCTTTAACTACACACAGCTAAAATCTGGCATAATTAACAAATTGAATGTGAATATTTTAAAGGTAGAAAAAAGAAGAGCTAGGCTGGCAACCTCAGCAAGTAAGGACCCAAAAGGAGGTTTCTTGTGTTTTATTTGTGCTTTATATATCCAGGACTGGGTGTGGGAGGAAGGCGATCCAAACAGCCAAGGAGGGAGCTCTGCTCTGGCTAGCAAAGCCAGTCATCCTCCAGCCATCAAGGAACAACCATCCCTGACGCAGACGAAAACCAACAGGACTTGAAGCCAAAACAAGCCAAGTATATGAGGAATAATGCCCCCTTGCCTTTTTATGTGTAGAAAAGAAATTCTGGTCCAGCCAGTTTCCCATTTCAAATTCCCACATGAATTCAGAGATTCAATCCCTCTATTGAGGCAAATAACAATGGTTTGGAGCTCAGCTTTATATTTCAAAAATACTTGTTTTCCCCTTTAAAAAACATGCAGGTAAAAATATATAACATGTTTATAAATTCAACATTTCTATAGTCTGGGCATTGACAACATAAATATCTATTTAAATTTTTATGAACATTTTGATCACAATCTTAAAAATTCCCAATTTGAAAGCAAATAAATATGGAGTGAGAAGATAAATGGTCTAAGTTACTAATGTTCCAGCTCTTGAATCAAAAGATTAGTAATTATATTGTAAATAAAATACTTTATATAAATGTTATTTTTATAGGGAAAACAATGAATCAGAAACCATCATTGTCCATCTGTAGTGCAACTACTACCAAATTTAAAGCATTCCATACTCAGATCATCTCATAATTATGCAAATTCATCTCTAAGACAAATATCTAGAAGTATAAATCGTAAGGTAAAACAAATGGATTTTCATTTGATACTGTTCGGGTATAAACAAACAAAACTGTTTTAAGATCCAGATAAAAACGTCAAATAGTCTACACCAAGTTTTATACTTCTACAAAGAGGGAAAAAATCTAGCTCCAGGTTGAATGGTTGAAGTATTTCTATCTCCTATGAATTTGGTCCCTAGAGCCCAATGAACATGGCTTCTGAGGCCACGCCATCTGAGTGTCATCACTGCTGAGACACATCAGTGACTAAGGTCTTTACTTTCTTCCAAGGTTTCTAACAGTAGTTAGCAAGAATGAGACCAATTTGGGACATTGTGTATTTGAGGTATCTGTGGGACTCAAATAAAGGTATCACCATACATATGGCTTTACCAGAAAGATAAATCACAGAAAATGAATATGCAGAAATACAAAGTGGCATATACCTGCTCTCTGTAGAGGTAAGAGCACTGCTGTGGTTTGGGTAGGAAGAATGCCCCAAAGGCTTGGGAGCCAACTGATGGGCATCTGGGGGGGTGACTGGGGCAGAGCTTTCCATCCTCTTGAGCAGAGTGAGCCCTCGATAACTCATGAGAAGACAACACTCCTGTGAGGTGGTGGAACCTATGAGGGGGAGCTGCAGGACGTTGCCACTGTGGGCATGCTCACGGTCCCGCGCCCAGGACCCTCCCCAACTCTTCTGCTCTGTCCCAAGTGAGTAACTCTGGATGCCACGGTATTCTTCGGCTTTCTCTCAACTTCAGAGCAACATGGCCAGCAAACTGTAAGCCTCAATAGTATTTACCTCTTTTATATTGTTTCTCTCAGGTATTTGCCACAGAGATGTGAAACTGACTCACTCTACCTTGGTACCTTGTGAGAACAGTGCTTATGGGTTCAGGGTGAGGAAGACGTGTATTTAAAGGAAAACAGTCAAGAAATTGAGAAGATGAAAAGTAATAAAGCCACATTTTAAAAAGTATAGTTATTATCAAGTAAAATTAAAGAAATAGTTGTTTTGTTTTTTAGAAAACTTAGTTTCTTAGTACTTAACCACGGTTATGTGTGTAGGCCAGTGTTAAAGTTTAAATTCATCACATGGGCTGGGGGCTTTTGCTCAATGGTAGTACACTTGTCTAGGAGGTAAAAAGCCCTGGGCCCCACACTCGGCACAGGAAGGGAGGTGGGTGCCATATTTTCAGTTTTAGTTGATTCTCTCTCCAGCTACCTCCCTTCCCACCTCTGTCCACCCCCACATACTCTCCTTGGCAATTCTTTTTACCTTCTTTTGGTCTCTTTCTGAGGTTTTAAGCTTTAACCTGCATTTACTTCCAATGAAATGCACATACATACATATTATAAGCTATCTGCATATGAGAGAGGACGCTTGCTGCTTATCTGAGTCTGACTCACCTCAAGAAATACACTTTCCAGATTCTTTAAAACTAAGCACATTTCACAATTTAAAAAGTTTAACTTCTCATGGATTCTGGCATACAAAGTCGAGAGTTCCATCGTGGCACCTTCATATGTATGTGTCACTATAGAACTTTTACTCTTATTTTTTAAAGTTTATTTGTATGTACGTGTGTTTTACCTGCATGTACATCTGTGAACGTATGTGTACCATGTGCACAGAGGCCAAAAGAGGGTCGGACCCTCCGTGACAGCAGCTGCAGACAGTGGCTAACTGCATGTGGGTGCTAAGGCTACATCCTGAGTCTCCTGAACGAGGGCGCTCTGAACTGCCCCAGAGCTTTTATTCCTGATCATTTGGTTCATGTATGTTATCCTCACTATACACATTGCTGGCATGTTCTCGCATGAGCATATGTACCATAGTTCCTACGAGAAAACCATTGACCTTCCTCTAGAAACTGACCTTGCACTTGAAAATCATTTCAGTAAAAACAAATCTGTAACTTCAACAAAAGATATACTTTTTTAAATAAATATTTCCTTTGAAATATGCTTTGTTTAAAACAGCAGAAAAAAAAAAAGAAAAGAAAAGAAAAAAAGATTAAGAAGTATTTCCTCTTAGGTAAAAGGCCACGCTTTTGCAATACAATGCCATACAAACAGGCACCTGGAAAGCACTGAAGGCTGGGAGTGGACGCATGCGTGTTTCCTGTGCTGTGCTCATCTCACAGATGCTCACCAGTTGTCTACAATAAGCTAAGCACCACTGTGAATACTTACAGACCTCCTACCCTCACAAAAGTTATATTCTGTGGACAGTGACTAGAGAAACATTAAGTTAACAGCCAGCGACAAGAAGTACAAGGAGGAAAACGTGGTAGCGGCTGCTTCTTAGGCAGAATAACCACAGATGGCTTCTCTGAAGAGATATTTGAGTGACCGTTTGATGAAGATGAAAAGCAGGTATTGAGACACAGCGCTGCCAGTACAGGGAAGTGCAAAGGCCTCAGGAAGAACACAGGT
>OU015743.1:157939359-157950613 GCA_907169655.1 Acomys percivali
AAAAAAAAAAAAAGGTATCAAATGTTTGAGGATGACACCCGATGTTTATTTCTGGCCTCTACACATATATAGAAATGAGTATGTCACACATACATTCACCATGTAGCCCAGGCTAGCTTCAAACCTGTGTCAATCCTCCTCTCTTAGCCACTTAGGAACTAGTTTGCTACCATACCTAGATAAAAGCTCTAAAGTTTTAGAGAGAAAAAATTATAGTTATCAAAAACAAACAAAAACCATGTGAAAGAAACAGCAAATCTTTGTTTGGTAAACATCTTTATGATAAAATTCTCTTTTCATTCAGTCTGGAGAATTAAACACGCTGATAGGCACTGACCTCAGGAGAGAGCACTGAATAAGCCTGCGGGGGTTTTTCCAGGGAGACTGGTAGGCAGAACTGCCCAGTCTTCAACCGTCCGTTCTGCAGCATCGGTATCCACTTTAAATGAGAGAGACATGGGTCTGTTACAGAAATCACTATGTGGACAGTTTGCTTTAAGAATGTGACACAACCTAAATTTGTCACATATAAACAGGTATGAGGAGTTTTAACTACCAAAGTAATGATAGGTCTTCAGCATTCCATTTCTGTGATGGTATTTAATTAAAATTCCCAAACTGACTATTTTAACATGCAATATTTAGTATGCAGCATTATTACCCAAGGAAGAAACAATTCTAGAAAAGGCTACAAAATAGAGAAAACCTTGAATGCTGAGGGAGGGGGGATAACATATTTCCTTATAGTTGGTATAATTTTTGTCACAAACATGAGACAAAAAAAATAATGAACCAAATATGAATTCTGTAATTTGAGCGGAAAGATAAATTCCACATCAAACTTGTGTAACAGCACCTCACGCTGGCCTTCGCTGTGCTTTAATCTTGGCAAGTTGACAATAATTAGTTTTTTTAAATATCCAAAAGCTTTAGTTTCTTGTCTATGAGTTTCTTTTATTTGTCAAATTTACATTCATATCCTTCTCTCATTAAATCTATTGAACTGAAAAAAAAATTTAGGAAAACACCCAGTAGTCAGAAGTGTCCATAAGCCACGTGAAAGTCATTAACTAGCTGAGGCCATCAGTGAGCGGCTGTGATGAGGACGCCTCCTTGCCAGAGCACATGTGTGCATCACAGAGCATCACTGGGCAGCACTCAGCAATAGAAGACACGTACAGAGCGCCACATTTCATAAATACTTCAGGACATTCAACCCCTTCATATACACGTAATGCAAAAAGACTTACTGTATATCCAACTGGGGTCTCAAGAGGGGTGTTTTGTTTTTGTTGACAGCTAACATGATAAAAAGTAAAGAGCAAGTGGTGATGGTCAGTTAGCGTGGCAGGGAGCTTAACCTTGACTTCTTCATGAAAATCAGGAGACCTTCACACAAAGAAATAAAACACAGAACAACAGTCAGTCATTTGCCTAAAATAAATAAGTATTGCATTTGCTTATCTGAATGATCTTAAGTTTAACTTAGGTTCATGCATTATTTTTCCTTTACTCCAGGATATTTTTTCCATCGTTCTCAATTTCTAAGTAATTAACCTCAACTTCCAGATGAGGGAGCTAACACTGTTTCTGAAATAGTTGGTCACATTTTTATTAAAGAGGTGAGGGAGACATCCTACTATTTGGAAATCCATTAATAAGCACCACCTACATACTGAAATCCTCATCACACTGGGTGCTGTACTACATTTATGAACCACATCTGGCTCACACCGCACAGAACAGGCAAATGAGTATTGCGGGCGCACACTCTTAAGCCATACCATACGAAAAACATTTTTCCCTTGTTGAAGCACAATCACCCTTTGGGAGAAGCATCTCTAAGGATACCTTAATATTAAGTTAGGCCCTCTGTGGAATGTTTTCTTTCAACTGTCCCATTGTTAGAAGGAATAAATAATGCCAGCAAACAAACTGCTCCTGACACAGAAAACAGAGACAAAGCCAGAGAAAGCCCACAAAGTGCACTGGTCCAACAGGATGCAGGTGCCCTCACCATTACACTAATAAAAGAGTGCCATGCCCGAAGGCCGCGATGCTTCCTCTCAACAGGAGGGGCGGTCCCAAGGGACACTGTAACAGAATCATGGTGGGTTTTTTTTTTTTTGTGACATACAAATAAAAGGAATAGAACTCAATGGAGACATTTTAATTCTCCATGCTCAGCATCTTTCAGAATTATATTCAGTGGAAATACAGCTAAGTCATATGGTTCTGGCCACCTTTAAAGTGAGGGCTGTCCTTTCTCAGATGTCAATCTGTCAAAAAAAAAAAAAAAAGCCTCAAAACTGCATTGGCAGGTGTGGATTTGATCACAGAAACACTAGTGCAAGTAGGCCTTAAATAATGCTAACAAGATGATAGAGCTAGTACTAGCTGAGTTTTTGATGCCTGACAAACACTTTAAAGGGCGTCTATCTTGTTAGTAAGTTCACCAATTATCACTGAACTATAAAAATCTGGACTTAATAAGCAATGTCAGATGGGATTGCCATTTTAATTTCACTAATAAGTAAAACAATAATAATAATGACCCAGTCAAACTGAGAAACTTTTAGAAGCTGTTGTTTTTATAGAAATATATTTCCTGTTATGCAGTGTTTGAGTACATTTCTTCCTGAAATCACATTATAGGTGTCTTTAGGAATTACTTATTTCAATATGTTGGTTTGTCATATCTAAACTTAATTTTTATTTTTCTGGTTATTTTAAAAATAAGCAAGACAACTATTACCCTCAAAGCTATATAACTTACTATGACTAGGAATCGGACTTAAATGTCAAAAAATAAATTGTAAAACAAGGATTGGCAAATGCTCACAGGCCATGCCCAGTCCACTACCAGTTTTATACATCCTGAAGATCATGAATGCGTTTCATATTTTTGAATGGTTTTTAAAAATCAAAATAATACTATGTTTCTCCATATGAAATTCAAATTTCGGGGTCCATAATGATGTTCTACTAGAACACAGCCATACCACATTACTGTAACATTACTTACTGACTGTTGTACTTTAGTGCTACAGTGCAGAACTCAGTGGCTGCAAGAGACAGTATATGGCCACAGGCTTAAAACATAGACTTTCTGGTCCTTTCCAGAAAATGTTTGCTAACTCCTTGTGTAGATTGCATGAGGCTAAACACACCAGAAACAAAGTTAACAACAAGGTTAAACAGACAGTTTCAAGTTTGAGATCAACATAATATATTTGATACAGGTCTGAAAGAGTATGTAGAGTTTAGTAAACACAGGCCCAAGAAGGGCCCAGAAACAGAGCACAAAAAGCAGAGAGGAGAATTTTAAACCTTAAAATTTTATTAGATAACAGAGAAAAGTAGGAGAATATCAGAGATGTCAAATCTGAACCAGAAAGTTGGTAGCATCATAACTAAAATAGAGGGTGTCGTGAAGACAAACTTGCAAATGAAGAAAACCGTCTTCATCAGTCAGAAGATCTGTGAGTACAGAGGCCGGGACTGCAGACGACTGGGAAGCATTCTGTCACATGTTAGAGTAGAAGTGCTTTCATTGAGTGCGGCAGAGCGATCACTCAGAAAGAGACATACAAAGAGGAATTATGAGAAAAGGTTTAGTATTTCGTGTGCAGGGCCTATATTTAGAAAAAAGGGTGCCTACAGATAGAAAGGTAGATAGAAACTAAAATATGGCTGCAAGATGAAGACGAGAAAGAAGGAAATTTTAAGGAGAGCAAGAAAGCACGCACTGTACGAGCACCAGGGAATGGCCAGGGTGTGTCACACGTGTGGCCTGAGCTTCACTTTGAAAGTAATGGGTGGAGCCATGAAACAGCTGGGATGGGAAGAGACAGCAGCTGACCATATTCTGGAGAAAGGAACGGGACTGGGAGCAGACAGCAAGGAGGCACACCGAGCAGGGCAGGCGCCAGCGCTACACTGTGAGAGAAGGGACGGCAGACAAGTGTGGACAGAGAAACTATGGATGTCAAGTTTGACAGCTGTAATCAGTAAGTTAGAAATACAGAAGAAAAACAACAAACAAACAAACAAACAAACAGAAGCTGTGGGAAACCCCCACAGTTACTGGTTCATGAGAGAAAAGACACAAAATAAAACCAAATCAAAATGACGTTAAGAAGGCTGTGAAGGAGGGGCCGACAGACAAGAAATGAATGACTGTGCCCTACATGTGACACAACAGCACAGTTCTGCAGCAGCTCACCCAACAGGACAATTTTGTGATTTTTTTTTTCCTTTAACTAAATTTAATAACCACCCCTACCCCAAAGAAATAGAAAAATAAAAGCTAGTCGAGGTCAGCAGCTTCTCACAGATGTAAAACTGGAGTCACTAAATCAAAGGATGGCGGATGTTGAACACATCACACTTCAATGCTTGAGCACAGTACAGTTCAACAAAATGAAGAAGTGTATGGGGAAACTAATAAGGCAGAGACCAAAGGACCAGAGTTCACAACACCAATCAATAACTATACAGGAAGAAACAGAATTTTTTAAATAGATGTTTTTGTACAAAGTCTTACATTTTGAGACGTCTACCAAGAAGAGCTGTGCATCTACAGACTGGAAATTGCCATTTTTGATGTCAGTCATGAATTTGGCACATTCAGTGCAGCAAAGCATTTGGTAAACATACTAATGTGAATGCTAACAATGCCACTAAGAAGTGAGTAACTTTGAAAGAAATATTTTAATTCAGTACCTGTTATGATATACTACGGCTGTATAGGCTTCCTTTGAAAATTCTGAACAGCTAGATTTACCAAAGATTACCTGTAACAAATAACAGCATGTTGAAACTTGGTTGTAATAAATGCTGGATGTTTCATATCTACGTAAGAATTGTATGCTTTAAAAACTACTTGAGAAAACGGGCGAAACCAGCCCAGTGAAGAGCAATGTGCCTACTTACGGTTGTTAAGAGCTCAGCTATTCAGCTATCTTTTCAATGATAGACCCATCTGACATTCAACCATTCAGAAAGCTTCTACAATTATATTTCTACTCACTGTCCAATAAGATACATTTCTGTCCTCTTCCCCTCCCCTGCTTTTTTAAGACAGGGCTTCACGTAACCAAAGGTGGCCTTGAACACTTCACATGTAGTTGGGGATGGCCTTGACGCTAATGCTAGGATTAAGGCATGTGCCATCATGCCTTCTCTTTATAATAAGAAAACTATCCCAGCATGGTGGCATTAATATACTATCCAAAGTGGTGGCTTTACTAAAACATAAGAGTCCTCCTGAAGGTCAAATACCAATTGTTTATAAATGATACAAAAATACTACCTTAAGGTTATGCTGTTTGTCTTTTATTTCTCATATACCCTGCAAGTTATTTCACAATGGAGGTGCTCCATTTTAGACTTATGTATGTGTGGTTGTTTTTAAATCCACCACATTTTAAAAATATAAAGTATTTACACAAAATTGAGCCAGGAACAGTTGTTAATTAGAGACCGATGTCAACATCATTATTATGAGTACTGCAGCTTAGAAATGCCACAGACTGAGCACTGCAAATCTAGCAGCTATCTTTACACATGCATGTCAATACACTTACATCATCATACTGTGAAACAACCCAATCTATTCCTTTTGTAAAAGAGGTAACTGACACTTGTTTCTTTTTTCCAAGATTTCAAGCAGGTGCTTCTATTGTAAAGAAATAGCACATACAATAATATTTACTCCTTTTAAAATGCTTTACTTACTCAATTTTTCTAATACTTTAGATACTTCTTTTTTTTCTTTTGTTCTTACTTTGATTTGAGATAGGGTCCCACTACGTAGCCTAGGTTGGACTTAAATTTTATATGTAGTCCAGGCTTAAATTCTTCATCTTCCTGTGTCATCCCAAGTACTAGGATTAAAGGCATGTACCATCAATGCCCAGTTACTGTATATGCTTTTATAAAAGTTTATTTTAACCACATAATTACAAACTTTACAGTTTTGTCTTATTGACAATTATATAATATATAATAAAATTGTATTAAGACCTCTTGAATAGTCATAGTTTACAAACATAAATGCATTATACCCATGTGTGTATATGTATACATATACACACATACATACATATATATATTCTTTTCATAGCAGCCATTTACACTAGCATAAAAGCATTATATTCTCATATAAAAATATGAGTGAAAGCAACATAGCACCTTTTTTATTTAGAAGCTATCTCTTTTCATAAAGCAAACTATTTATCTATGCAACCAGAACAGAACAAAGTGGAATGTGTTCAATTTTGGCCATCTGACATGTGTTTTGTCTCTCAGCACTGTGGCAAGCATGGATACACAGACATGATGAGTGAGACAGGTCCTGCCCTCAAGGAGCTCACACTCTAATGCATACAGCAGAGGAGCATACAACCACACTGTGAAAGGAGTGAGAAAATGCTGCCCTAACACCGCAGAGAGAGCTCTAAGTGCCAGTGTGCGAGGGAAGCACCCAGTGCTGTGTGGAAGAGGCCAGGAATGTGCTCAGACATGGGAGACTTTGGTAGTTAACAATGCAACATTCTTCGACATACACATCTTTCATAAAGCTCAAGGCTACATGGCAATCCGTATACAGTATCTGTTTTCCCAATATATTGCCTCAACTAAAATAAAACATTTACTCATTTAGCTGAAATAAAGATCTAGTAAAGAACAAAAATGTTAATTTCAAGCCTCAGAAATATACTGCACATTTGTTCAGCAAATATTATAAGTAAAGATATGACATTGCCGCGAGAGCACAAAGCTGAATAACCTGTGTTCACTGACGTCAAGGAGATCCACAAGTAGACACAGCTGTGGCAACGGGAAAGAAGAAAATGCATCTTTCCTAGTGAGTAGAACCATCTAAAGAACCTGATTAAAAGATGGATTTGAAGCACAAAATAAGGCTCAATGCGAACCCTTGCCCAGCTAAGCATTTTCGTTGTCCGTAGCTGATGCCCATTCTGTGTTTCCAGCTTCAATTACCCCAAGCGCTCGACTGTCACAGGACTTGAATTCATTAGCAGTGGCAGCTACGGCAGTCAAGAACCACCTCCGGCTAGCCACAACAGATCTCTAACATCTTACATCGCTCTGGCTCGGGGGTGGCTTCACTGTACCCATCACTCTCGGGGATGGACAGACCTGGACTGTCCCTGCTCCTCTTTCCATGGTCATTACCGTCTCACTTTGGAACAGGGCGAGAGGGAACTTCTTTGTAAGATGCTTACTTATTACCTCAGTCAGGCATCCTCTGCCCACTCTGGACACCTTCTCCTTTGACTCTGTATCAGTCTCTCAGTAGCATATCAGCTCACAGAGTTTGTAAACTGCTACTTAGTCTAGAGCCACAGAGATGAGTTAGTCCCGACAAGATGAATCTAATGTGCACCCAAGCTTAGTCTCTAGGGCCTGTCTGCAAAGGACAAGGCCACCTCCTTCCTCCTTCACCTGTCACTGGTCCTAAGGGAGCACTAAGAAAAGCAAAATCACAAGCGCCCAAAGTAAGGGAAAGCTCCCTATTCATTGAGAGTGTTCCCTAGACAGACTTGGCTGCAGTCTCTCACTGTATATCGTTCTCTAGATACTAAGACTCATTCATCTTTGCATCTCTGGGAGTGCTTCCCACATGACAAGCACTCATAAATAACTAGCATTAAGATATTACTATCTATCAGGAAGTTGTGCAGTTAGAAATTTGGTTGAAAGGATCATTAAATTATAGTTTAGAGCTGCCAATCAGTTATACATAACAAAACAAAACAAATAAAAAACCGCCATCTATTTGAATAAAGTATGGAAAAAAGAAACATCAAAGAATGGTTCTTACCGGCATTGCGTTACTCGGATCTTCTCCATACATAAACTGGACTTTCACTGTGATGTTTCTGGCAGAACCCTGACGGTTGGCAAAATTAAGACTTTGAGGGTAAATGAAGAGAAGATTTCTGTAAAACCAAAAAGTGTAAATATTAGTGAGTGCACATCTAAGACTACATTATCATGAGTGCGAATCTAAGAACAGTATGTGTGTGAGTTCTAGTGAGTGCACGTCTAACAATACTGTTTGTTTTTTGTTAAATATCACAAAAGAAACAGATGGAAGCGTACTCAACTATTATTTGCGAGTGCCTACGCTAAGTATTTTTTCATGGATACTTAGAGCAACACTGAAATACATAGAAATCAAATGTAACCTAATTTTACAGATGAACTGAAATCTAGAAATTTAATTTAACCAATCCGTCATAGATTGAATTCCATCCTTAGACTTAGGGTCCAGTCCCCAAGATATTTCAGTACATATGCAAATATTCTAAAGAATTTCAAATTATCAAACAGTTAATAGTCTCAAGCATTTTGTTTAAAGGGTAATTAATCTATGATGGATTGGCTAATTAAGTTATGGTTTAATTAACGGTTTTTCATATGCAATGAAACTAAGCATCAAGGTTGAAGACAGACAACAAACCAGTCAGATTCCAAACATTCTCTTTCTTCTACAAGAGGCTTCTGAGAATGAAGTGTGAGCCAAGACATTACAAAGAATTTAAAAGATGGTTCTAATTCTATTTTAGCCCCTCCAAGTAGATACAAATAAAACAGACTTCACAAATGAGTCACTGGTATAAATCTGATCAAAAACTTATAAGGAACAATAGGCCACTTTGTTATTCAAAACTATACTGTAGAAACAAGAATAATAGCTCATTAGTAAAGTGCAGGCTGCACATCAAGGCCAGAACCCACACAAAGCTGGAGGCATGCCTGTAACCCAGCAGCGGCAGCAGAGGAGGAAGCCTAGGTCCTCGTCAACATTCAAACTAGGCCAATCATCTGAGCAATAGCCTCAGTGTGAAACCCTGCCTCAAAAAATAAGTTGGACAGCAAATGAGGAAGACACCCAAAATTGAGCTCTGGCCTCCACATGCTAGGAAGTACATGTGTGTGTGCACGTACACACACACACACACACACACACACACACATACACACACACACACAGGTGTGCGCAGACATGTATACACATATACATACAAATATGTGTATGTATGTTACAATACAAAAGATACAAGAGAGTCAGGTAGTTACTGTAAAATAATTATATTCTACCCCGTATGTATATATTAGACATCTTTTCAGTTCATAATTGTACATCCTACATGATTTAATAGCTTCTGCTATTAGCATAAAGAAAAGAAATAATTCAACCAAAGACACATAAGTAAAGGGTTAAAAATGAGAGTTACTTATGTTAACACCATTGCTTAGGTCTGACGAACAAAATTTTAGTAAGAACAAGACCCTGAAAATTAACTTTAGGGCAGTGAAAACAGGTCTAAGTTTTCTACTGCTACAGGTATGTACCGTGACAGATAACTTCTTAATGAACATATTTTTGACCCAACAAATCTACTTCTAGCTTTAGGAGAGGATTATGCACAGAAATAGATGAGTGCAGCACAAGTAATTCATACAATATTTTTATTATCAAGAATAATTAACTATAAAAAGATACGCTGTTTACCATGATATTAAGCATTCCAAATAAAACAAAAGTTCAAAATATTCCCAAGGTTGAAATCATTAAAAGATTTTATTAACTCCAAGTTCTAATTTTTTAAATTTATTTTTATTATATATTTTTGAGACAGGATCTTACTATGTAGTACTGGGTGGCTTGGAACTCCTTATGTAGACCGAGCAGAACACAAAGACACAGAGATCTGCCTGCTGCTGCCTCCACCTCCACCTCCATCTCAAGATTAAAGATGTGCAGCCTCATGCCTAGCGTTTTTTCAAATGAAACATTCTAAGTTTCATACCACAAATCTGATCATTCAGTGTACATAAACATTTTTTAAAAATGCATAAAGTACTATTTCAAATATTGCATACATTTTCTTCATACAGATGAATTCCATCCTTAGACTTAGGTTCCAGTACCCAAGATTTTCAGTACATATGGGAATATTTTAAAGAACTTCAAAAATATCAAACAGTTATAGTCTCAAGCACTTTGGTTAAAGGACAGTCAATCTATTATGGATGGGCTAGTTAAATTATGGTACCAATAGTGTGAAGGGATACTACGGAATCCCTTGACAATGTGTAGCCATGTTTACTGGTACAGGAAGTGACACCTAATTAGGATGCTGGGTGGAGGCTGATGTGGGAAGAATTCCAGTGTAGGGATGTGCAGTGGTGCCATCATGTTGAAGAATCCTGTGAAGGAGTTTGTGTGGGGGAAAGACAGGGAAGGGAGAAGCAAAACTGAGAAGGTTGGTAAATTTCTAAAATACTAACACGAGTGGCTTTAGGTCTTTTTATGTATCTTTCTATTTTAATTTTTTATTTGTTTATTTTGTTTTTTGAGACCGGGTTTCTCTGTGTAGCCCTGGCTGTCCTGGAACTATGCAGACCAGGCTGGCCTCAAACTCACAGAGATCTGCCTGCCTCTGCCTCTCAAGTGCTGGGGTTAAAGGTATGTGCCACCATCACCCAGCTTAGTTTAATTTTTTTTAAATAATGAAAAGAAAAATAAAAATTTCAGTGATAGATAGGAATGTCTTTGACAAAAAAGTATGCATCCAATAATGAAATGGAGAATAGGACTCAAAATATGACAAGTGCACAAAGTAACTCTGTAATGATAGGCGGGTGGTGGCGGCGCACGCCTTTAATCCCAGCACTCGGGAGGCAGAGGCAGGGGGATCACTGTGAGTTTGAGGCCAGCCTGGTCTACAAATCAAGTCCAGGACAGTAAAGGCTACACAAAAATCCTGTTTTGGAAAAAAAAAAAGTGTAATGATGGTCAATCTGGTAATAATAAAAATGAGAAATCAAAGTTGACTACAAGTAGCCAACTGATCACTCAATAAACATTATACAGATTGTTAAGTAACAGGGAGTCAAAGTAGAATTGGACCACTGAGATGGTTCAGCAGGTGAACACAATTACCACCAAGCAGGGCGACCTCAGGTGGAAGGAGTATGGACCGCTGTTAGCTGTCCTCTAACCTACAGCATGCTGTGATGATACACACACACACACACACACACACACACACATACACACACACACACACACAAACACACTTGCACAGTCACACAATAACACTGTCACACACACACTCCCAAGTTCTGTTTTCTCTCATCATCCCCTTCTCTGCCCCTCCGCCTACACACACACACACACACACACACACACACACACACACACACACACACA
>OU015743.1:157950623-157969612 GCA_907169655.1 Acomys percivali
ACACACACACACACACACACACACACACACACACACACACACACACAGCGCCACTGAGATGCCACAGTAGGTAATGAGCTGCCATACAAGCCTGAGAGCCTGAATTTAATCCTGGAACCCACAAAGGCATAAGATGAGGAACAACTCTGCCCTCTAACCTCCACAGGTGTACTCCCAACACTCACACACACTAATGATGATAACTTGATAAAAAAAAAATAGGTAATATTTAAAAGCCATTCTCTTGTCCTGGAGAACATGTAGCTTAATGGAACAGAAACACCTGTAAGTAGGCCAAAATGATGGCAGGTGTGCTAAAGCTGTGGAAGACATGTGCTTATTTAGCCATGAACTTTCTTTTTATTTATTTATTTTTGAGAAAGGGTCTGGTATAGTCCGGATTATTTATTTGTTTGTTTATTTATCCAGTTAGATAGGTAGACAGGCAGGTGTTTTTGAGAAAGGCTCCCAGGTGGCCCATGCTGGCCTGGACTTTACTGCACAGCTGAGATGGGTCTTAAGTGTCTTGCTTTCTTTTATGACAAGATGTTCCAGGTTCTTGTATATTTTTTCCATCAACCTAAAATCAAGCATTTCTCTAAAGAATTTGGTTCTTTTGAATAAGAAACTTTTCTCCAAATTACAGTTTGAACATTCCACCGAGGATTAACTCTCGCTTGTGTAAGCAAAAGAAAAGCTTTAACATGGTAATACATTTTCCTGTGCCTGTCTCGAAAATTCTGGGATTATAAGCATACACCACAAGGCTTGGCTATATTTATGTTTTTAATCCAAATCAGGACTAGAGTTATTTACTTGATGTTTTCTACAGAACATCCATATATCATTTTTCCCATGCTAGGAAATCATTCTTAAAGACATCAGCTATGGAAGAATTAGAATATATCACTTAATATAAGAATTTAAGTGAAAAAGTCTCCGGAGGTGGAGGCAGGACGCTCATGAACACAAGGCTAAGGTGGTCACACAGTGAGCCTCGCTCAGGCTTGAAGGAGCCATGTCCCGAACCCTGGAGGGGACAAGAGGAGAAGGGGAGGAGGAAGATCTCCACTTATTCCCTGACGCTACCGCAAGGACACCGTTTAATGGAAGAGGGTGAACCTGCAAGAAGACTGAAAAATCGCTCACAGTGAAGTAGGAAGTGACAAGGAAACTAAACAAAGACTCAGGAGAATGAAATGCTTAAGTATCAAATGCTACCGAGCCCCCTGCGGTCCTCAGATTTTATAACATACAAGTCTTACCTGAAGAGAAATAACAAGCGAGGGTGTCAGTAAAGAAATAACTAGTCTCATCTAACGGAAACAGACTTACACTGTATTATAACAAGAATGTATGTTCCCTGAGATGGTCAAAGGGAACACAACCCAACGCCTGTAATAATGTACTGGCCTTAATTAGAAACGTGCCACACATTTACCGGGTGTCTGCACAGATCGACTTACTGAGAAGGTAAAGACTATTAGATGTTGACTTGTTGGCATAATGGTACAGAGCTGGAATCACACAAAGCAGAACACAAGTTATGCTGCTTTGCTGTAATAAGCAAAGGATGACACTGGGTTCACTCCAGGGTGTGGGAATAACATGCTCATAAAACAGGTGTGCTGGCCAACACCTTTAATCTCAGCTCTCAGCAGGCAGAGACCAACAGATCTCTGTGAGTTCAGGCCAGCCAGGGCTACACAGTGGTCTTTATAACGACTCCGCTACAAGTTCTCAGATAAACACACCAAGTCTGCACTCCTCCAGAGTGTTTCACACTAGCAAGGAGACGGCAGCAGAGCGGAAGTGTGAAAGTAGGTGAGTAGTCATTAGAGGGGCAAAAGACAAATATTTTACCTACCATGGAAAGCAATTCTAGATTAATCAAAGGATTTGATAATAAAACCACAAATATAAGAAAAGCTTTAAAAAGACTAGTGAGAAAAAGTTTCTTGGCATAATACACGAAGTTATACAAGATATGCATTTTAAGGCTTCCCCACAGAAAGCAGTACCACAGACACAGGTGGAGGAGAAGTGAGACGCTGAAGGAATGCTGTTTGTTATACATATGGCAGACTATTCCTAAAATCAGCAGAAAGGGACAAACTGTGCACAAGGCACATGTGCAGGTAGCTCTCAAAGACAGTGACACAGATGGCCGGGAAAACAAACTAGATGTATATATGCCATAAGAATTTTTCACTGAAAGCATTGATAAAAGTATACAGTGAAAGAGATGCTTTCTTTTACTGACAGAAATATAAACTGGTACATATGTGAAGAATCTCACAAAAGCAATCATAACTTACAAGTCTGAGCCTATGTAAAAATATTTCCCATAAACACAGAACATATTTCCTATACACTATTTACAAAGCCAAAAATATTTATTTACCACTAACAGGGGTGGTTACATTAAGGTACTTCTATAAATAGAATATTTTTGAGCCCTTGAAAAGACATGTAGGTTTCACACTTGTTTATTTTATGTACATGAGTGTTCTGTCTTCATGCACACCAGAAGATAGAATCAGATTCCATTACAGATGGTTGTGAGCCACCATATGGTTGCTGGGAATTGAACTCAGAACCTCTGGAAGAGCAACCAGTTCCCTCAATCACTGAGCCATCTTTCTAGCCCCCTGAGGTTTCATACTTGTAATCCCAACACATGGGAGGCTGATGCAGGAGGTTTGAGAGTTCAAGTCCAGCTTGGTACATATAGGGAGACTATCTCAACAGACAAGAAAAAAAAAAAACTACAGATAACCTATCATGGGAAATCCAAAGGTATTCCTATGTAAATAATTCAGAAAGAGTAAGATCTTGGGTCATGCTTGGTGCATGTGACTTGAACTACATGTTCTGATTTCTGTTTAAAAAAGACATTTACCTTGTCATTCAAGAGATCTGGTATAGTAGATAACAAAATACTAGTAGAAAAGAGTCATAGTTTTCATTTGTATAGGTTTTAAAATACTCAAGTTTGCAAAAACAACAAAACAAATAATGCAGCATGTGTGTACATACACAAACACACACACACACACACACACACACACACACACAAGTTTTGGCTCAGTAGAGCACCTACCTAGCATATATGAGGCACTAAAATTCAACTGCCACAAACAAACATATTAACAGAACATGCAAAAATATACAATTCCTTTTAAGCTCACTCAACCTCTGGATCACTGTCTGACAGCTTTACTTGCTGTTTTCAGAGTGCTGGGCTAGCAATACGTTATAGAATACTCTCATGGTGCCAAGCAGTGACAGTGAAATGTGGTTCTTACTCACCCACAAGGTAATTCTTAAGACACGGATGCTGTGCTATGATGTTAAGCTGCATTGGATGCACTTTCAACTACATACCTGTTCAGAACAGAACCTGACCTAAGTCAAAGAACACTTCTACATATGTAGCTCACTTTGCTTAAAAACAGCGTATCATGCGTCCTGTCTAGTCTAGAACTTTCTATATAAATAAATGAGGATGATCTTGAGCTCCTGATCCTCCAGTCTGCACTCTCCAGCCATGCTCCACCACACCTGGCTTAACCCAGAGCAACACGCACAGCAGGCAAGCACGATGACAAATGAGCTCCAACCCCAGCCTCTTACCTTAAGCATCTATTTAATTGCTATTCCTGTTCTGATCAGAGAAAGTGAGGAGCTAATATATTATTCTAGCACTGTTCTGTTCTTCAATTCACAACGTTTCTATTTGTACATACTTTTCTTAAATAGATACTTCCGAGCATTTCTAACAAACATATGACATTAGTTTACATCACATCTGTCTACAAGGAAAACAATACCCAGGGGATCCTATGACCTCATCTGGCCACCACACACACGTGGTGCACACACAAGCAAGCAAAACACTCACATACATAAAATAAAAAAGATTTTGTTGAAGAGCCAAAATACCTTGTTCTTAATTTGCAAGTAATATTACTGTAAGACTGTATAACCTTGAGAAAAGCAAGCAGTCTCTGGCTTGTTGGAACTTAAGCATTCTAAGGCTGCTGAATGTCCTAGAATTCTTTGTAGCCACAAAATTTTGTATAGTGATTCTTCGAAACAGACATTCTTAAATTAAGTACTGAGTTTGCTTAACAGTACTTTATTTCCTTTGGTATACTGGCTGTATTTGATTAGGGTTCTATTTAGAGGACCCCTTTTGAGGGACTGGAAAGGTAGCTCAGCAGTTAAGAGCACTGGCTGCTCTTCCAAAGAACCTGGGTTTGATTCCAGCACCCACCTGGCATTCTCTAACTCAGTCCTGGGAGAGCTGATGGCCATCTGCAGGCACACATGCAGGGGAAACACTCACACACACGAAATAAAATAAAAATAATTTATTTTAAAAAGGGGTCCCTCGTCATAGTCCTTTTTTGTTTAATAAGGAAGCTGCTGTATCAAAGGGATGTGTATCCACTACATGTGATTTACACTTGCTGTGTGAAAAACTCCTTTACCCATCCCATAAATATTCACTGTTTCTGCAAAGCATAAGACACTGTACAAAGGAGCAAGGATATAAATTAAAAATCATTTAGCAAAAAAAAAAGATAGTGTAAGAGAGTAGAGAGATTGGCTCATCATGTGCTTCACCTAGGGGATGGAACACAGGTCAATAGTTTCAACCCACAAAAGCTGACAGCTTGGTCAAGAAAAGTTTCGAAATATGCCCTGCATGACCAAGGATCACTAACTTTTCCATGAAAGAAGAAAATGTGGCTGTTCAGTCTAGTTCAGTACATACTTTAGTAATTCCCCGACACACTCATCAGGGCACAGGAGATGAGGCCGATTCATGTGCATATTTACTAGTGGTTGCATGCATACATGTCTGTTTATTACTTATTTCTGCCAAAAGTATTTATATAGTTCTGTAACGGATACTCAAGCACAGCTGCACACAGGGCGGGCTGGGGAAAACGCTAAGTTGGAAAGTGCTCGCCTTGTACGCTAAAGTCCTAGTGTCAAGCCTCACACGACCACCCACACCTACAGCCCCAAAAGAGAAAGCACGCACACGTATACAGACTGATCAAAAGATCCAGTGTCTTGCTGAGATTCACAAGAACAAACCTCTTCAGACCTAGACACCAGGGAAATTTCCATGTCTATATAATCTTTTTTTTCCTTTGGTTTTTCAAGACAGGGTTTCTTAGTGATTTGAAAATACTAACTTTACTCTTTTCACAACCCTAAGTAAAGTATTGCCTCCACTGGATAAAAAAGGAAACAGAAAGCAAATGATTTGACCAAGGGTGGAGGAGCTGAAGAACACCAGGGCGAGACTCCACTTCAAGCAGTCGGCTCCAGAACCGTGCTCTCAACCGCTCCTTAACCGGCATCTCTAAGAAACCCTTAGCCAATCCCTTAATCCTTAACCACCCAGCAAGAACCTCTATTTTATAGCAGGAGTGGCCATTTCTATGAATTGGATTTTAGAAACAGTGCAGTTTGTAACATTTTGCCTGACAACCCAAGTTAAAATTTTTATATTGCTTTTTTCTTTGGGGTGAGGGGGAAAGAACCCTTAACACGAGGGTTGGGAAGATGGTAGAGTGGCTACAAGCACCCCGAGGACCTCAGCCTGACTCCCAGCCCCTACATGGCGCCTCACAACCTTCTATCCCTCTAGTCCCAGGGGATCCAACATCATCTTCTCACCTCTGCTGAGGTACACGCGCATACACGCACGCAAAATATCCACACATAAAATAAAGTTTTTAAACTTATGGACATGATCCTGATGCATGGTGCTGAACGCACATAATCTGGAGGTCAGTCTGGGCAACATAACAGACCTATCTTAGGACAAAACCAAGGGGGCTGGAGAGATGGTTCAGCAGATAAGAGCTCTGGCTGCTCTTCCAGAGGTCCTCAGTTCAATCCCCAGCAGTCACATGGTGGCTCACAACCATCTTTAATGGGATCTGATGCCCTCTTCTGGCATGCAGGTGTGCAAGCAGACAGAGCACGCATACATAAAATAAATTTTAAAAAGATTAAAAAAAAAAAAAAACCACCAACAACAGAGTTATAAATTATCCCGACAAGTGTGAAACTGATGCATGGGAAATTAAATAATTTGATTAAAGGCAAAACACTAGAGCTGGCTTTTAGAACCAGACAACAGTGTGATTCTAAAACTCACACAGTTATTTTACCACGTTAATTTCCCTAAGTATTTTGTATATATACTAAGGATAAGCATTTATAACTTAAGTGCTTATAACTTTTCATTTTTACATCAATTGAGGACACTGGAACATTTACTCTTAAATAATCCTCAGTTTTGTTAGTTGATAGTGGCAAAACTTACTGACCTCACAAACTTCAGAAAACTATATGATGGGCAAATCTCCTCTGCCATTGGAACGTTTAATATTTAATTCTAGTTTATATTCAGATGATCATGTGTCTACTGATACTTTCACATGTATATATATGTGTATATGTACATCTATATGTCTCTGACATATAGACATGAACACAATGGAAAGAGGGAGAAATATCTTTACTGAAACTATTTAGGGAATTTAGGGGTAACATACAAGAACAATTAAAATATATGTGAAGTTCAGGATATTAAGCAATAGCTATAGTAACAAATAAGAAATATGTAACTACATGTTGGCTTATAGAGATTACAGAAACACGAGCTATAGCACTGTAGCACCTCCTCAAGGGCTGGGAAGGCTTCATACAAGACTTCTGGGGAACAGTGGCTGTTTCCAGGATAAACAAACTAGAACTAAGGTATAGATACTAACTTTTTCTTCAACTTTAATGACAACCTTTCTCATCAGAAGTTTTATTTGTTTATAAATCTCTTACAGTTAAAATTTTAAATTAAAATGAAGTTTTAAAACCAGGTAGATACCTTGATACTGAAAGTTTAATTCTCAATATAGCAAATTTAAGTAAATAATAATTTTAAAAATTACCTCCTATTAGCTGCTCATTTCCTTGATTTCATTAGCCATTGATCTAGCTCAACATGGGGGAGGGTTACATTCGTGCAAGTTTACATAGCTTAATGGTTAACTGCATTCACCTGCTAGCCTTGTGTGCCTGTAGCAAATAGTTGTGTATATAAGGTCAAGAGGTGCTAGTCTCTTTACAGGAGAAAGTAGTTCCAAATTACTTGAAATTGAATAATTAGGACAAAAAAATGCACACAATTAAAATATTTCTTTTTATTGTTCCTTTAGTAATTTCTTCCAGGATTGATCCAGACAGTTCAACATTTGATTCTGTACCTTCAGAGCCAAAATCAAGGTTTGCTATGTTGGATGATGTCAAAATTTTAGCCAATGGCCTCCTTCAACTGGGACATGGTCTTAAAGATTTTGTCCATAAGACTAAGGGCCAAATTAATGACATATTTCAGAAACTCAACATATTTGATCAATCTTTTTATGACCTATCACTTCAAACCAACGAAATCAAAGAAGAGGAAAGGGAATTAAGAAGAACTACATCTAAACTACAAGCTAAAAACGAAGAGGTGAAGAATATGTCACTCGAACTGAACTCAAAACTTGAAAGCCTACTGGAAGAGAAAATTGGACTTCAACAAAAAGTCCGCGCTTTGGAGGAGCAGCTAACCTATTTACTTCAAAACCAGCCTGGGGCTCAGGAGCACCCAGAAGTAACATCACTTAAAGTAAGTAGAAACCACAATACTCTGATTGTTTTCAATGTGGATTTTTGAAAATATATTTTAAGACATACATAATCTGCTACGTCACTAAAATACTTAATTTTGTTAAGAAATTAATTGTCCTAGGAACTAACATTTTCCTCTGTAACTTCAACTCCGATTTTGTTTCTCTAATATTATATTTAAAAGAGCTAAAATTTATATTTTATATAATAATCAAATAAAATGTATAACATTCAACCATTATGCTACTGCTAATTACTAGAGGTAGACAATGAAAAGAAATTTAAATCTATTCATGAGCAAAAATAAATTAATATAATAAGTGGTATATTCTAATTCATTTGAAACATTGTTTCTTTTAGTTTAAGTAAGATTCAGAAAATTTTAGATATGGCAACGTTTTAATATAGTAACAAGCATGTGTATTATTTGAGAAAAACATAGGACAATGACAGCCAATGTTCACTTTTCTAACTGTTACAAATAAATAAAAAGATGAACAAAAAGAAAATTTAAACAAACTACAATCTGTGTGCAGACTTTTGTAGAACAGCAAGATAACAGCATCAGAGACCTCCTGCAGACTGTGGAAGAACAATACAAACAATTAAGTCAACAGCACAGTCAGATAAAGGAAATAGAACACCAGGTAAGCCAGTCTGCTGCACCAGGGGATGTAAACATGCTAAGACAGCGCTCGGTAGCTTGCACAGCTCTGTGCAACTGAGCGACTAATCTTACATTTCCTCACACATTCTACCAAGAGCCCATCTTGTAGAACTATGAGGAAAAAGGATCCATAACTGAGTCCACTAAAGTGATCCTATTAAATTTTAAATCAGGTCATGAGTCTCTCCGCTCGCAGCCCGGGTGTGGCGTCCTGTCACCACTCCTAGACCAGCAATGATCTGTCCCTTCACTACCTTACGTGCTCATCTCACCAGCTTCCTTGCTGTTCAAGTACACCAAACATGCTGTGCTGCCCGCCCACAAGGCCTCCATCTGTGTGGTCTCTGTCTAGAATGTTCTTCTTTCTAGTTTCTGCACTTCCCATATACTTTCAGCAAATACAAAATGCTCAGTGAACACTAAAAATGCCCCCAGGCCATTTGATCAAATTTAAAAGGCTCCTTGTTTTTTTCCCTCCTTAACTTCTTTATATTTAGCATAACCAGAAAGCTAGTTCTTGACTATCTCTGAATTAAACTGGAATATCTGTGAACCTGGGATTCTTTTACTATTAATTCTAAAACCCTTCACACAGAATACTGTGTGACACATAGTAGGCACTAAAACTCTTCACACAGAATACTGCATGACACATAGTAGGCACCCAGTATTTTGGACTGAACACAACAGTATCATATTCAACATGTAGAAGTTAATAAAGTTAGCTAAGATTGTAATCCGTACTGTTGAAAAGAGAATATATTCAAATGTTTTAAGTAAGACATATAGCCTTTCTGGTTCCTTTCCTTTTAATCACTGTCTCTTGTCTTATTTGCTTTGCTCTCTTAATTTTGTCCTGAAGTAATATGCTTGATTAAATATGTCAAGAACAGAGTGTCTCCACACTCTGCAGAGCACTGTTTATTCCTCCGCTCACTTACAAACCGGGTCAGGCTTTGCACACGCCCAGCGAGCACTCTGCCACTGAGCTGCACCTGTGTATTGCTCTTAACAGCTAGAACAGTAACATTATAAACTGAGAGACAATGTATACACAATTGTACTTTTGATATCCTTACCCAGAATTCCTTAATTTTAAGAGTAGATGTACGATTTATATTCTTTTATCAGCTCAGAAAGACTGGTATTCAAGAACCCACAGAAAACTCTCTTCCTTCTAAAGCAAGAGCACCAAGGACTACTCCGACTCTTCAGACGAATGAAACAAAAGATATAGAACAAGATGGTAAGATAACTGGGCAGGTTTTCTCTATAAAATTCCCTATTTTTAGGGCCTGGTCTAGACTAAAAGAATAAAAAGGAATATATAAATGTCAACTTAATAGGATCCTGGTTTTTTAAAAAACATTTTAACACTATAAATGATACTATTAAGACATGAAACTAATATAAAAACACAAAATGATTATTAACTTCACAGATATAGCATGATACTACAGGTGTAGAAAAGGAATAAACTCATGTTTATAAGACATATGAAGAACTTCACAAGGGCCAAAGGTCCTGTTTAAAAATTACTTTCAAAAGTAACAAACAGAGCTGGGCGTGGTACACAGCGGTGATCCTGGTACTTGGGAGGCAGAGGCAGGCGGATCTCTGTGAGTGCCAGGCCAGCCTGGTCTACAAAGAGGGTTCCAGGACAGCCAAAGATACACAGAAAAACTCTTGTTTGAAAAAAAAGGTAATAAACAAAATACATAATATATTCATGTATATTTTAAACATACACTTCTAAAACCTGAGACATTACAGAGTTCTCCTAAAACAATTCTGATTTCCTATCTGCTTAGAATCTTTCACAGATAAAACAAAGGAACAAAACCAGCGTTTCCAGCCAAATTTCAGCAAAATGATTCATTCCCAACAGTTACTTTCATTTCTGTAATTCACACAGAAAAAAAATCCCTCCTAGCTCTTCCTGTATGCTCAGTTTCCACATGCCTGCTGGTTGTCGTTACCAGCCAAACCCTGTACTAATAAGCCTCTGCTCCCTGAGACCCTCACTATGCCTAACAAAAACAATGCTTTTTAAAATTATCATTCCTCAACACTCACATCAATTCCATGAAGTAGTAGTGAAATGCAAGCTGCAAAGACACTTCTATTGCTAAATAATACATAATAATGTTCATCAATTCTAGGCCTTCCAGCTGACTGCTCTGCCATTTACAATGGAGGTGAACGTAAAAGTGGCGTGTATGCTATTAGGCCAAGCAACTCTCAAGTATTTAATGTCTACTGTGAGACACAATCAGGTAAACCCTTCCTAAGCAGAGAACGGGTTGGAGTGAACTCAAGATACTAATTACCTATTACCAAAACTAAGCCTGTTATCAACTCATAGAACATGATTATTCAGGGCAATCTGGGACCATAACAAATGATAAAGTATATTACCTTAACTACATATTACCAAATTAACAAATCAACTCACAAAGCAAAGTTAAATCCAAATTCAAAACACAGTTATTTTTCCTGTCACCATTAATCTACGTTCACTCTCCAGGCAGTCCATGGACATTAATTCAACACCGGAAAGATGGGTCACAAAACTTCAACGAAACGTGGGAAAACTACAAAAATGGCTTTGGGAGGCTTGATGGTAAAGTGATTTCCTTGCATTATTCAGCTATCTGTGAACAGTATTAACTGGGTGTGCTGCTAGAGATCATAACACTTCAGGAACGGGAGAGGAATGGAGGAGAAGGATTAAAAGCTCAAGGCCAGTCTGGGCAACATGAGACCCTCTTCTTGGAAGAAAGAAAGAATTATAAATTAAGAAACAATTATAAAATGGGCAGTGGAAATTTAACAATAAACAAAAAACACCAGCCTTTATAAAACTGATTGGTATATATTATACATGTTAGCAATTACAATTGTTTTTTTAAAATTTTTTTTAATTTATTTTTTATTTATTTATTTTTACAATTGTTTTAATTGTACTTGTCACTATTACATGTCTGCTCTTAAGTATGCTTGTTGAAGTTTAATTCAATAGTTCATGATTATCATAATTATTATTTAGGAAAATAGTACGTGCCATGGGCTTTAGTGAGTGGTAATGCTATGAATGAGCTGCAAAGAGAGCATCATAGTACTCTTTCATTTATATCTTCAGTATAAAGTACCACAAGGTTAAAATGGAGCTGGAAGTATGCATTGTGGCAGAGCACTTTACTGGCACAACACGAGCTGATCTACAGCAGCACAAAGAAAGTGATGAAATAAAAAACAAAATGATTAAAAGGGATAGGGAACCTGTCAGAGATTCAGTGTCTAACTAGCTAAATACTAATTTCAATTATTCAATATTATAAATATATATACAGAACTGTGGTTCTCTGTGGTGTAGTCAATGCAGAATATGATATTCTATTTTAATCATAAGACAAAACTATAAAAATAAGCAAAAGAATAAAAAATAGATACTTTAAATTTTTCAAAAGCACATTATAGATATTTGTGAGTATGTAGTATTCACTCATAAGATAGAATTCATCTGCTATTATACCAAAAATTTTTACTTGGTACTACTTGATTATTTTTTAAATTCTCTATTCATGGCACTAGTTAAATCCCTAAGAGAAGGCCTGTCCCATGATATTCTGAAGTTCTAATTCTTCTGAGTTTATACTAAAACAAGACACTGCAGAATGCTGACTTATTTCTAAACAGGAAATAATTCCATTTATAACCCTTAAATGAGTTAGGTTTCCTAACTCAATAGCAATAATATTTATCTTTGTCATTAAACACTTCAATATCAGTTGTATGATCTACTCGTATTACTGCTGGTTTTAATCCCAAATAAAAATAGTTTTAATTATAGAGAAAATACCAACAACAAAACATCCAAATCTATTTTTTTAATTTATGAGATTATTTTTCTATGAAAAAAAAACCAACTTCACATTTGACAAAACTAATATCACTATTATGTAAAACTAGAAAAATAACGCATTCTCTTGTGTGAATGTGGGCATATTAATGAACAGCTGATAGTAAGATACCATTATATACATACATAAGGAGGCACAAGTGAGATAGCTGTAATAATATTACGTATCATATATAAAACACTTTATAAAACATATTTGTGAAGTAAAGCTGGGGTTTTTCAAGGCAAGACTTAAACACAGGCTCAATTAACATTAAACGAGGAAACGTCACACTTCAACAATGAGCAGCTGTACTGAGAGCACAGTTAGTGGGAAGGTCATCCTCAGCACGCATGAGGTCAGACTCAACCTCCAGAACTCAAAGCAACTGAAAAGAAATGAACACAGGGAAGATCAGAAACAGAGGGAGGAGGAGGAGGAGGAGGGGCAGCACATACACCCAGACACAGATGAGCTTCACAAAAGTGTCAAAAAGATTTGCTTTGAGTGTTCGAGAGAGGGTCTCATGTAGTCCAGGACAGCCTCAAACAGCTAGCTCTCTGTAGTTAAGATCTTTGCATATCAGCTCTTTCTGTCTCAACCTCCCAAGAATTAGCATTACAAGCACATACCATAACATCAATAATATAAATGAAATGCTTTGCAAGTTTTCAAAGTAATCAAGGCGCCAATATTACAACAACTCATTTACGTCACCAAACGGAAAATAACTTTAAGAACTGGCATGGAACATGACTGTACATATGTGTAATCACAGCACTGGCATGGCTAAGGCAGGAAGATCTCAACCTCGAGGCCAACTTGGGCTAAACAGTGAGACCTGGTACGTACATATGTGTACGTACGTGTACACACACACACACACACACACACACACACACACACACACACACACACACACACACACACACACACACGTGTCAGTCAGGACCTGATCTGCAGGTAACAATACACAGAGGTTTTGTTTTATTTTGTGCTGGAGGTTGGTCTGATGTATTCTGATGCTAATTACTTCTTTCAGTCTCTGTGCCCGACCTGTGCCTGGCCTAAAAGCCTGACCTGTTTGAGCAATAAAAGGCCATCACACGCGGGCAGGACAAACAGGATAGGATAGGTGTGGCTAAGTTTCCAGGGCTTGGAGAGACAGAGAGAATCTTGGGAGGAGAGAGACCACAGGAAGGGAGAGGAAAAGGTGGCTGTGTGATGGGTTCGGTAGAGGAGAAGCACATGGCCTGCGTGGATGGAGATTTGGCCCAGATGATGAAAATTAGCAAGTATATGGGATTATGGATGGGTGGTAGCTTGATAGAAATTATTAGAAGCAGATGGCATAAGAAGTAGTTTAGGGGATGAATATCTGCCCTGCACCATGCTAACTAAAGCGATGTTAAAATATAACAGGTGTCTGTGTCTTGATTGATTGCTAGTGAGTTAGAAAATACCACCGTAAAAATAATTTAGGCCTGATAATAAACATTGTTAGGCCATACTGATAAAATAACAACAGTTTTGTTTTGTTTTCCTAACCTTTCTCTTTAGGAGAATTTTGGTTGGGCCTAGAGAAGATCTACGCCATAGTAAAACAGTCTGACTACATCTTACGACTGGAGCTACAAGACTGGAAAGACAGCAAGCACTATGCTGAATATTCCTTTCACCTGGGCAATGGTGACACCAACTACACGCTACATGTGGCTGAGGCCGCTGGCAACATCCCTGAGGCATTCCCAGAACACAGAGACCTGGCGTTTTCTACATGGGATCACAGAGCAAAGGGACAGCTCGCCTGTCCGGAAAGTTACTCAGGTATTTAATTAATGCCAGTACTTTTTTCTTTAAAGTATCTCCTATGGTTTTAGCTATTATCTATAATATCAATCCTATAAAATACTAATCTCAAGCAAGTCTTCTCACCAGAGACAAAAGTCTGTTGACTGTAGTTAAAGTGCCAATTCTGGTTCAGCTACTTTACTGCCTGCAGTGCTTCTCACTATGTTGGTGGTGTATGTGAATTACAGATTACTGAATATTGGAATACCGCACCTACAAGATAATAATGTTTATGTTAAGTAAAGCCATAACCATTAAAAAAAATATCAAACTGCTTCTTGACAGCAGGCATTCATCCAATTAAATCACACATCTGTCGTCTTTAGGAGGCTGGTGGTGGCACGATGTATGTGGAGAAAACAGCCTGAACAGTAACTACGTCAAACTCAGAGGCAAATCCAAGGCAGAGAGGCGAAGAGGCATCTACTGGAGGCCTCACAATGGAAAGCTGACCTCCATCAAATCATCCAAAATGATGGTCCGGCCTACCAACCGAGAAAGCTTTGAACAAACTGAGACTAACTGAAAGACCAATAAATTAAATATTGAAATCCTTTCAGATTTCTATAGTATAGCAATCTTTAATTGAAAGCTTGAGAAATGAATTTTCAGTTAGCTTTAAAATCATAGTTAAGATTACATATCATCACATCAACTTAATACAATTTATCTTTTTCAATCAAACCTCTTTCAGTATTGTTCCTTCATATGTTTGTGACGTGGGAATCAATTTAAGATGGCCAAATCACCTGAGAGTGGTGGCACATGCCTTTAATCCCAGCTTTTCGGAGGCAGAGGCAGGCAGATCTCTGAATCTGAGGCCAACATGGTTTATAGAGTGTCTTCCACTACAGCTAGGGCTACACAGAGAAACCTTGTCTCAAAAATCAAATCAAAACAAAATGAAACAACAACAAAAACAAGACCAAACAGACCGCCACCAACAAAACACCAAAAGACAAAACAAAAAAACCATGATTCCAATCTAAATAATAACTAATGGGTAAATTCTAAATCATTCTTAAATTAAAAATCTTAAAACTTCAATTTTTTAAAAAAAGGCAGTTTATGTTAAACTTCAAAAAGCGTTGCTTTTATAGTTCTCAAATTCTGTATTACTAGTTTCAAAATTACATTCAATCAATTTAGAAAACATATGTGTAATAGGAAATTTTAAAATCATGCTCCATTTTGCTATAACATAACCTGGAGTAAATGATTTTTTTTTTTAAAGAACATCGCATAAAATAAGTTGGGTGTAATGGTGTGTCTGCAAGAGACTCCATGTCCGCCAATATGGTACATCTGGTTGCTGAGTCTACTGACTTTTCAGAACCAAGAATCACAGTAACTTAGCTTATATTTAGCTTATCTACACTATGAGCATCTTCTATATTTTAACACTTAATACTGTGATAATAATTTTAAGTTACATTTGTCATAATGCAATAAGAAAGAATGCCTTTGTGGTATTAAATGGAAGTTTAATAAGAATTTATTATCCCTGAGCTGGATGTGCACCTAACATTATATATATTTAAGTAGAATTAAAAATCATAATACATCATCAAATATTTTAAAGCCTAATAGGCATGTATGTTTAAAATTTCATACACACTGATATTACAATAAGTATATGAATATTTTAAAAAAGTAATTAAAACTTTAACTCCCCACTGACTGTCAGATATAAGAGCACCCGATGCTCTTCCAGAGACCCGAGTTTGGTCCCCAGTGCCTACACTGGGGGCTCATAAGCACCTAGAACCCCAGCTGCAGTGCATCGGAGGAGGCCTTCTTCTCACTTCCATGGGCACACAGACACAGGTCAGATAGGCACACATGTAATTTTTTAAAATGTATTTCATATGTATTGTTTTGCCTGCATGTATGTGTAAGACTGTTGGACTTTTTGGGATTGGAGTTGCAGACAGTTGTGAGCCGCCACATGGGTGCTGGGAATTGAACCCAGGGTCCGCTAGAAGAGCAGCCAGTGCTCTTATCCACTAAGCCATCTCTCCAGCTCCAAAAAATATATCTTAAAAAAACTCCCAACAAAGAAAACTTTGACTTCAACCAAGTTTTTACAGTTAGGCAGTATCCAGTTATGATGTGATTTGTCTCAATCAATACACAGCTTATATTTTAAGTTTTCCTATATTGTAATAGTCTTAAAATCACATATGAGATACATATGGTCTATGTGGATCCTACTTTTTTTCTACAAAACAAAAACACAAAAAACAAAAGAATAAAAGCAAGAAAAAGTCCCAGTTTTCAGAGCTACAGTCCAACCTGCCAAAAAATCTACTTTTGAGTTTTATAGCCAAATGTCAAAATACATCCCTGACCAAAAAGAATGAGAAACTTTCAAATATAAACTGGTTCTTTACATAACACAGCAGATGCTTCTCTGGATGCATTCTCCTACGGTGTGTTCCATTTTGTTCCTTTCAGAAGTACCACACTGGCCTCTCTCCACCACCCCCCCCCCCGCCATAGAACGCTCAAACTGAGAGAGGGCCCTGGAAGAGAAAAGGCCTCTTCTGTACACGTCACAGAGTGCTAATCTGGGGGACTTTCCCAATCCACTTTCCCTTTGCTCTCTAATACTTACTAACTGAATCCCAATACCACAACCCTCAGCTGGCTTATCCCTCCCTTGGATCCATCTTTAGAACTTGTCCTTCCTCATATCCTCTCATCACAATGGAGCAATACAACCTTTCTTTTGGGAGGGGGAGTAAGAGGGAAAATGTTCGTGCGCTCATGAAGGAGTGTACGTATGTGTAAGTGTGTGCAGATTCAAGGGTCAGAGGTCTGCGTCAGCTGTCTTCCTAAATCATTCTCCAGCTTCTTTTTTTTAAAGACAAGGGTCTCTCTTTGAACCTCGAGCTTATTGGTTTGATGGGTTAGCCAGCCAAACAGCTACGGAAATCTACCTGTCTCTGGCGCCAGCACTGAGACACAAGAGGCGCTCTGCCATACCTGGTTTTTATGTAGTGGATGATGGGGATTAAACTGGCATCCTCGTGTTTATGTGATAGGCACTTTACTGCCTGAGCCGTCTCCCCAGCCCCAAATCAATCTTTATAAATGTGACCCTCAAACGTCCTATCTACTTTCATGGACTCTGTTTTCCATGGATAAATTTCCCAGCTCTCTATAGTCAACCCATAATCTCTGTTCATATCTCCTCCTCACACTGCTTACTAGCCACTTCCCCCCGGCTAACCTGTAGATACTTCAATAGCAGCCCAACCCCTGACATTCTTCTCAACTCCTCTCCATACTGCAGACGCTCCTAACTTTTATAACTGTCAGCATCACTACCAGGCTATCAGTCCCAGAAGTCTGGAACCTGGAGAATGTTTGGCTTTTTACCTGAACTTGTAATCACACTTTCTTATATCCCAGAACCTTCTTTTGAAATGTTCTTCTTGAGGACTGTCTTTAGCCTGATCTACTCCTACCCCACTGACTTTATTTCCCACTCAATCATGCTATATCAAGTTTCTGGTAATGACATAGTACTCGTTTTGTTTAAGGTTGTCTACTATAGAAATATAACAGTTGATGATAATTAAAATATATCCTTAAAACCGATTTTAGAGTTATGGGATAATGACCTGCTACTGAAACATAGGATCATATTACATCTGTTTATATCTCATACTCCATAAACCTATCTTCATATAAAAAGTTCTTTTCCTCCAAATATCTCCTAAGAAATGATGCTCCTAGAAGATGAGTCACATTTATTCTGGGACTTCACATATGCCTTACAGCTACACCTTCACAGGAATATTTCCCAATTACAAGAGCGCTTGCCTAAAGAACAAAATTCAAATCCTTCCATTAATCCAAGATACCTAAAACTGACCCCAATCATCTCTTCAAGTTTTTTTATTAAATTAAAAAAATTTTTTTATGTATACATTCATATTATTACACATAAATACAATAAACTACCTACAGCAAGAAGAATCACGAAACAATCAGGAATTATATCAATGTTACATTTATAGTGTTTTGGTTATTTGTATTTGGCAGCCTTGAAGAAAACATCTTTCCTATCTTGGTGCATCTAAAATTCTGAATGTAAGTTAAAATCTATCATATCTCGGCATTATCAACTTAAAACATCTATCTAGACCTAAAAACATCTTAACTCCTAAACAACTAAGCTTAATTGTAAAACTAAACTATCTGGTCTTCAAAGAGTTTTGGGTGACTATTCAGACAAAACACTGTCTCTGTCATTTTCTCATCTGGAAGCTGCTAACCTGCACTCCCTGTATACTCAGGTAATTAATTTTACTCTTTAACATTTTTAGTCAGGGACCAGCCCAGCCAGCCTCACACATGCAGTCTGCCTTTCTCAGCCTCCTAAGGTCAGGGACTGCGTGTGTGAATCACCATGCCTGGTCCACTTTCACAATGTTCTCAACACAACATTGCTCTCTTAAATCAAAATGCATGTACTTTAAAACCTCTTATTAAGTATTTTCCTGATTAATCCCATCTGTCTACAGCTCCTCCTCTCCCTTTCTGATTGGCTAGGACATTTATGCTCTGAGATCCCGTAAGACCTAGTAAATGGTGGCTCCTTCCTCCTTTGTATGATGCAGCACCTGTGTCTATGGCCCTCAAATGGCAGCATTATGTAGACAAAAAGGTAAACCTAGCAGATTATTATAGTAATTTAAAGATAGAAATCAAAAGGCTAGGAGCACCAAACACTCATCTACCTCATCTTAGGGAAATCACTGTAAAATCTGATACCAAGAGCGTACTCTTAGCAAGCAGGAGAGCAAGTACACACACTGCTCATCCCAGCATCACTTGCTGCTGCATAATCTACA
>OU015743.1:157969622-158001604 GCA_907169655.1 Acomys percivali
TACACACACTGCTCATCCCAGCATCACTTGCTGCTGCATAATCTACACACACTGCTCATCCCAGCATCACTTGCTGCTGCATAATCTATTTACACATTTTGTCAGGCTACAATAAGGATGTTTTCATACTGACACCTTCTTGGTAAAATAACTCACGGCAGTCAGTTTACTCATACATTAGTAGATACGCATTCATTAGCCAATATTTATTGAATTCCAACAATTTATTCCAAATTTGTATTATTATATGTCCTATATTCTGTACAGAATAATAGCATTACCTCACGGTTTTGGCTGGGGTTTCTGTCCCCATTGCTAACACCCACAGACAACGCACTTACATGTGCCCTACTGAGTGATTATCTAACACTGCAGTTTTGAAAACGGAAAGTCATCAGACAATTGCCCCTTTTAGCAAAGTCCAAAGTATTCTCCATGGGTGCAAACCACCTAGAGCAAAATTACTCAATGGGTATCAAATGTGCAGTTCAAGGTTATGAAAGTAGGGTTAACAAGTCCCCACAATACGCCTTCATAAGGTGACATTTCAACCAAGTTTTAGAAAATATAAAATATAACAAATAATTCCTCTAAAGCATGAAAAGTGTTTCTTAGGTAGTAACAAGCCTAAAGATGATTAGGTTTATTGAAACAGCAATAAACAACAACCTTAGAATTGTTGCTGTTCATCTTCAGAGAAGCAACCAAGGTCCGATCTACAATTCCACACACAGGAATAGGCACCTGGCAACCTGCCACACTGCGTCGTCATAGCCAGAGAGAGAAATTATTAACTGTATGTTAAATACATGTACATATTTTTAAAAAACAGGATCTTAGGCTATCACTGTTCAAATTCCTTTAAGAAAATAATCTATACAAACACATGAAAATATTTTAATTTTTAGGGTAAATGAACAAAACTCTTTCTAGGCTGGTCCTGTTTCTGAAGCTTTATCTTTCCTTTGGGAGCCTGGGATAGGAACCACTACCTTGGCTTTTAAAAACACTTGAGTGGCAATATGTAACTGCCAGGAAATTGGCCTCTTAACTCAATAATTTCTATGATTTTCTTAATTTTCAGTACCACTTAAATGAAAATAAGAATGTAGGAAAACGGCCGGGTGGTGGTAGTGCACACTTTTAATCCAAGCACTTGTAAGTAAGGCAGAGGCAAGTGGATTTTTGAGTTTGAGGCCAGCCTGGTCTACAAAGTGAGTGCAGGACATCCAAGGCTACACAGAAAAAGCTTGTCTTGAAAAATCAAACAAACAAAAAAACAACAAAAAGAATTCAGAAAATGAACCACTGCAATATTAACAGTATATAAGAACTCTGATACTGAGAAATCATACATATTTTTATATCTCAACTAAAATACTGCTTAGAAAACAGTCTTTTGGTAATATCAGAGGACAAAATGTTTTAGTTTAACTCATTAATAAAGAATATTGTTTGTTAACCTATATATTTTATGCACTAAACTCTTATTCCAAAAAGATCATAGGATTCACATATATACAGAAAACAAGTAAGAATTGCTCTGCAAAGGGATATCTATCATATCACAGGGACCAGCTTTAAGAACCAAGTATCACATGGCCCCGTGTGCTCACACTGACCTGGTCTGACTAACCAAGCTGTTCCTTGAGATTAAACATTAGGGAAAAGCTTAACTGGTACATTATAAGCTTATCAAAAAGCTCAAGGGAAAACTGAAAATATATAATTGAAAGTAGGTTTTATAACTAACACTTGTTATTGTGGCTCTTGTAGTCCTTACCTGTCACAGAAGCACACCCCACATCCACAAATGAAATGATGCAGCAACTGATAAAATGAGGAAGTCAATGGTAATTAATGATGTGGGTGTGTGTGCGTTTGGAATATCCTATAACAGAACATTTAAAACTATATTCAGAGCAGTTCCCAGAAATACGATTACTGGTGTTTGAGAAGAGAAGGGGTCCACTGCGTGCTTTGATATTCACACTGATAAACGCCACATTCTCTTCCAGTCTTAGTTGTACCACATTTGCTAGCCACACTTAAAAAGAAAAAGAATTAGATAGAAAAACAAAGATACAAAAGTTCAACAGGCAATCACAAGTAAGGCTATTGTTGGGAAAGAGGGCAACTCTCACCATCTGCCAAGAATATCATGTGCTATGTGGACATGTCTCAAAAAGAGCAAATGTCAATAAAACAGAAGGATTTGCTCAGTTAGATGTACCTTGATCTAGTACAAGTCACAAAGCTACAGTAGCGATCAAGAAGTGATTTGGAACACAAGTACCATTATGAGGAATCTACCATCTAACTTCCAAGCAATTTCAAACATTTAATAAAATCCCAGTAAGAAAGGGCTCACCGTGTGCTTGTCCTAATGTAACAACTGCACAATGTTTTTTATATGATACTGTGATAGTGTAAGCAATCATTTGATGTAAACCTTACCTTTGTGGCTCTGTGTTCCAAGTCTTGATTGCTAAGGTATCTATATATCATTTAACACTGTAGAGAATTTTAAAAGGCCATCGTCTTCTGGGATCACTCTATTCAAAACTAGCTAACCAGCTGAACAGGGAAAAGTTTGTCATCTAAAATGTGACATCTACAGCTATAATCTCAGACTTGGGCAGTGATGGAACAGTCTTAAGTTCTGGGCTACATTCTAATATTCTGTCTTAAAAAGTATACATGTGGTTATCCGTCTCACAGACACTGAAAGCCCTAGTGAAAGCACAAAACTGGCCAATGCGAACTTTCAAAGTTTCCCTTTACATTCTTTATTTTATTTATTATGTGTGTGTATGTGTGTGTGTGTGTGTGGGGGGGGGGAGGATATATACAGCCCATTTGTAGAGATCAAAAGACAATTATGGAAAATCGGCTGCTTCCTCCCACCATGGCTTCTAGGGGATAAAGCTTCAGGCGTCATGTTTCCACAGTAAGTACTTCTACTCCATGAGCTACATCACCAGCCCCACACCCTCCTTTAAAAATATATCCTTTTACCTATTTATACCTCCAAAGCCCAGTATCTTCATGCCTTTTTTTACAAGCCAATCTCTCTGAGGCTGTGTAATGCATGAATTCCTAGGACATATGGGATTCCATTTTCCCATGCTGAGAAAATCAGTTGATCTCAATTTTAATAATCACCTAAAACTAAATATGGCCATAAATAACTGTTATAAGAGCCAGTCACCCAACTTTTAAGTTAAAACAGTTATACCATCTCAAATCACAGAAAAATTTGGTGACTGTTTCTTAAGTATCTTTATAAGTAATGTATCTTTTCAGAAAGAGACACTCTGGAGGAAGAGGTTGAATCAAGGTGTCTCTATGTCCTGAAACTCACTATGCAAACCAGGCTGGCTTTGAACTCACAGAGATCCACCTGTTTCTACCTCCAGAGTGATGGAATTAAAGGCTTGTGCTACCATTCCTGGCCAAGAGAAACTGAGCATCAAAATAGAAAAAGCCAAATAAACACAATAACCACAATTATACTTCTGTGTTCTAATGTATTTAATTTTCTTTAGTTCCCTGAGGATATTCTTATATCAGAAAATTATTAATTTTTTCTTAACCAAAATGACGAATCTTTCTTGCTTCAAAAGCTCATCTCAAGAAACTAAGAAACATAGTAACTTGGGCATCCTATATCACAACTTATTGTCTATTATCATCAGTTCCTTATGAACCACATACAGAATTTCAACTCTCCAGACCACACAGAAACTTGGAAGGCATGGATCTAGCCTATAACCCCAACATTCACAAAGCAGGGAAAGTAGGGGACCCCCAAGGGCAGGGAAAGAGGACCCCCAAGGGCAATTTGGCTGTTTAACCAAAATCAGAGAGCTCTGGGTTCAGCAAGAGAACCAGCCTCGATAAATACAGTGGAGAGTGACCATGTACAACACACACGCACACGCGCGCAAGAACAGTGTACAACTGCATATGCACCACATACATGGCGCATTTACCTGATATTCCCCTCAGGAGGGGATAAATATTATGAACATTAAAACTGGATAAACACTTAAAAGCCTCCTCAACACTTGGTAAGCCCCACATTCAACCCCATTCAACTTCTATAACATGATTTTCTCAAGTGCTCCTATTCTTTATTAATTCATGGATATGATTCTTTAGCTGTCATTTATATCATTACATCATGTCCACAGTAAGACATTAAAAATTATAGAAAATGGACTGGGCATGTGGCATAGGTCTGCAATCCCAGCACCGGGGTAGGCAGAGGCAGACGGATCTCTGAGTTCGAGACCAGTCTGGCCTACAAAGTCCAGGACAGCCAGGGCTATACAGAGAGACCCTGTCTCAAAGAAGGGGGGGGCGAATTCCGATTTTGAAGCAGAAGTATAAGATAACATTATTCTGGCCTGCTTTAATATTTACTCATAACACATACAATTCTATATGTTGGCTATCCTTTGTCCTTTAGCATGAAGATTATGAAAGATGAAGCAATACCTAGGTTTCAGACCAAATAAGCCTCCTAGTCTCAGCTTGATGTTTCTCATATATAGAAACAACACCACCAAAATTGTGTATATGAAAACTAATTTAAATGAAGCGATTAGAATAAAAGGCACCAAATAATTATTGTCTACCACAAAATGGTATTAACATGAAATTTTAAAACACAAGAAATAAAGAAAATAACTGCAAAAAGCCTTCATAAGAAACATGAAACACAGTATCAGACTCTTCAAAAGCCACCACTTACAGGCAAAAGATCAGCCTCATTGTCAAACTGCTGGCAAAAATAATTTACAACTTTGAATTCTACACCTAGCAAAACTGTCAACCTTGGAATAAAGATTCAAAAATTACACCACCAAGTGAGGAAACATGTGTTTGCAGTTGCTGACTGAAGAGGCTGGAGAGGAGACCACCTGAGCGCAGACAGCCTGGCAAGGCCTCATCTCAAAGCAAAAAGGAAAGGAATGAAATAAAAACACTGTCATAGCTGGGCATGGTGGAACACACAGGGAGACAGAGGAAGATGGATCTCTGTGAGTTCAAGGCCAGCCTGGTCTACAAGGCAAGTTCAGGACAGTCAAGGCTACACAGAGAAACCCTGTCTTGAAAAGCCAAAAAGAAAAAAAAACCCTAAAAACCCAAAAACAGTCAGGTACATTTTAAAAAGTATCTTCCATATATCACACATAGGAAGATATTGAAAGTTTTCAGCAAGATAAATACATCCAGAAAGAAAAACATGGGAAGTATGATTCCATTGGGGTGTCTTTAAAAAAATCTCTAGGATAATGATTTATAATGGATAATACATGGTGGTAAATGATGTCCAGGATAATGGTAAGTAATGGATAGTAAGTAATGGTAAAGAATCTCTAGACAATGGTAAACTGGCTTCTAGACAGAAACTACACAGTCGGTCTGGCAAGCTTAGAGAAGGCCCAACGTACACAAGCTTCACAACGGCAAACGATTGGCCACTAGACATGTCAGCAAGTTTTAATGATAGAACGTAGTAGCTGGGGACAAAATGATGTAACTATTCTAGGGGAAAGAATGAGTTGCAGAAAACAAAGCAATAAGGCTCTCAGTCTCTACACGGCTCGATTGTGAAAGCTGTGTAATAATCACAAACACAAACAAACTGACACAAAACACAGGACTAGCCTTCATTCATCTCGAGGTGAACTGTGACATCAACACAGAGACCGGCTGCCGGTGGAGTTAAATCTGTCTGCAATTGTAAGCCTTATTCTTCTTTGTGAACTTTATACCCATATAGTTCTTTCAAAAAGGGTTAAAATTGTAATAAATAACAGTGACAAGCAGAAACATGAAAGAAAAAAAAGTTCCTAACTACTGCTTGCTTTACTCTGAAATGCTTCAAGTCAAGGCAGGAGGAAGAAACACAAACGGTGGGGGACTCTAGTAGAACCTCCTCTCCTGGGTGAGCAGGCTGAAGCCTCTGAATTATGCAACATGAAGCTTGGGTTATGCAATCCATTCTTGTTTCTGCCCTTCAAATCAGTCTCATATATAACTTACAGAATCGGTATCACCACCCCCAAAAAAGTCATGATCTCAAAAAGCGGGTGAAGGCATTCACACACAGTACACGTGGACGGCAAGCCTGCAGTGGTACAGCGCTCAGCATATGCACAGTGTACACAGTAGTGACCTGCTACCCTCAACACAGCACAGGCTCAGCAGGCGCTGACTGCCTACAACGTGATGTCAGAAGCACATACGCAGGTTCGTGCATGACCCAAAATTCTAAGAATTTGAGGAAACACAAATTTGCAATTCAAATGCTTTAACCACATAGCCCCAAATCAAATTTCACATTTCTCTATCCTCCAGTTTAATTGCCTAGAATATGAAGGTGATATTTTGTAAGGCAATTAGCATTATACCTGGAACACAGATATAGCTTGCTACATATTATACATATATATATATATAGATAGATAGATACATTATTACATATATGGCAATTACTAATATAATTGTGCTGTAAGAAGTAGAAGGTATAAGAGGCAGAAAAAGTAATAAATGTACGTAAGATTTTTAAAAACTTTCATTCTAGTTCTACTTTAATGTTAAAAGAGATAGCGTTTTATCCCAGAATTCACAAGATTGCGTTATCTTACCTGTAAGTTGTGTTGGGAACATAGACATCCCTGGCAGGAAATTCTAAGATCTCTCTGGTGGGTCGGACTCGGCTGTCAGGGTAGAGTTTCACCTGGAGTAGCTCTGGGGTCAGGCAGTAGTGGGGGTTCTCGGGTGCAGGGGAGATGTCGATCTTCAGCTGAGCTGCAGGAAATGCATCACAGAGCCCACGTGAACATAAATTCCGGGATGGCTACACTTGTGCCGACAGTGCCTCCCAAAGCCTTCCCCACCAGGATGCGGCATGGTAGAGGTTGCAGGAGAAGGGCCTAGGGGAGGCAGTTATGTCGCTGGAAGTGCGCCCATGACGAGCAGCCTCCGGTCCTTCCCTCCCCATCTACTGGGCACCACAAACTAAGCAGCTTTGCTCCCCCCTGTGCAGCTGTCACCAAAGCGTTCTGCTCCAGGATGGCCCCAAAGCAAAGCCACTCAACTCAGGGCTGGAGGCTCTGGGAAGTGGATCAAGCTAAATCTTTCCTCTGTTTAAGTTGATGAGCACTAAGCACTTTATTCTCATTTGAGGCAATCTGTCACAGCAACAGAACGCTGACTAACATGGATAAAATGGTCTTAGATTTCAGTATTACTTTGTAAAATATCTGCGATGAACAGTATAGAAATACAATAATTAAAAACTTAGATATTGAAATCATTCCATTTTATCAAGATTCAAATTTTTAAAATGAGTTATCCATGCATACACGCATATAAAACAATAAAGGCTATCTGAACAAATGAAGAGTGGAGAACTAAAGACCAAGCCGGCAAGCCGGCCACAGTGGCGCACGCCTTTAAACCCAGCGCTCAGGGAGGCAGAGGCAGGCGGATCTCTGAGTTCTAGGCCAGCCTGTCTACAGAGCGAGTCCAGGACAGCCAGGGCTACACAGAGAAACCCTGGGCCAAAAAACGAAAACAAGACAGCAGATGGGCACAGAACTGGGCAAGCTTTTAAGAAGTGACTTGTCTTAGCCTGACAGACCGCTCTGCGCAGACGCTAGCATCGGGTTTGGCAGACCCCCGCTCGGTTCTGTTCTGAACTGCTGGCTCTAACTGTGACAGTGACTGGTTCTCAATATTTACTGTCCCATGTGCACTTTAAGCCACAATTATAACTCATCATTCTCAATTAACGATGGTCCTGAATCCTGACTCTAAACTCTCAGCTCACGTGGTAGTGAGATGAAGAACGCTGACAGGTACTGAACACAGAACGGGTTGTGGGCCAGATAAATAGAAAAATGGAAAACACGGTGGCAAATAACCATCAGTGAGAATTATCGTTATCACTCAACATTGGAAATACCTGTAATTGGCCTCAGCCTCCGTAGGACAGAAGACGGCCTTCTCATGTCAGCAAGGAACTTGTACAGATCTTCATCACTTAAGCGGTCTCCTTCCTGAGTTCAGTGATATTGAGAAAAATATTGAATAAAACAAAGGCAAGAGATGGGAAAGAAACCCATAGCATTTGCAAATAAGCACTAACTTCTGTACCACACTGTCAGACTGAAAGATTAATATATTTATGAGAATACATACGTATCTTCCTAACCCAAGTCTCCTGTTTTCAAGCCTGACTAAGATTTATAATGCTACCAAGCATTGTAATTTTTGTTCATGGCTATGATCTACTACTTAGCCTATAAAGTATTACAGGACAGCTAGCATACTGACAGCCAATATAAATTAAAGGTAGAAAGTATAAAAGGAAAAATAAGAATACAGACATAGAACCAAGAGAAGACAAATTAAGGACATGGGACAATTGCACAGATGTCACAATGTAGATTATGTGTCTTTTTAACTTTATATTCCAAAACTTCTCAAATGTAGAAATCTTTAGACATGTTACATTTTCACAAAAATAAATAACAAATATAATAATTTAGGAAAAGCACACTTATCCTGATATGAAGACCACAAAGAGAACTCCAAATGACCACAATTGATGAAAAAGGATAGAGAGATAGAGGAAAAAAAAGGAACTAACTAGTGTTTATTTTTTTCCTTCCAGCTACAATTGTTAGGCTGACTTCAACGGCCTCTACCTGCTTTGTGACAGTTCCTGATGGTCACGGCTGTCCTGTCACGTACTGCCCTCAAAGACACACTGGATGTGCTCAGCCTCTTTATTTCTGTGAGCTGGCACTGAGCCAACTCCCACTTGTTCATAGCATGGGAGACGGTTTGCCTTTGTACTGTTACTTGGGCAATACTTTTAATGTCTAAATAGTGATTATTTGGAGCGAGTGCTTCTAAAATAGTTCTCATGTCTACTGAGTTGGAGGTAGAAAATGTGGCCTTATAAAAAATCCAAGGTCTTAATGTGGTTAATGAATGCAAAGTTTCCATCAGTTGCCAAAACAATATAGTCTCTTTACTGAGCACAGAATACAGACATTCCGTCTTTAGTTGTTAGTATACTCAAGATTATCTCGACTTACTTTTACTTAATATATTAATTATATTACAAGCCCCCATTCTTTCGTGATGACTAACATCTGTTTTTAATGCCTTTTACTGGGAGGGGCATAATTTCCTTCCTGGTGCATGGCTATGTACCTCACTCTTGTCACTGAACAAATATGTACACTGAGACTTATAAGGCATTCACACAACCAGGCTCACCCTCTCCTAGTTTCTGCCTCTAGCAGATGGAAAGGTTAAGTTTCCCTAGAAACTAATCTCGATGCACCGATTCAGCCAAACGTGGGACCAGCTGAGCTCACTGTTGCGGTCACGCTGACACTTGCCACCCCACTGCTTGTTTAGGACTGCGGACCCCTGAAGCAAAAGTTAAAAAATAAAAACACCCAAAAACTGTTTTCTAATATATTGAACACATTTTTTTTACAACTACTTACAGATTTCCTTTTGTTTTAAAATCTCTGTGAATTTCTAATAATCTGAGGTTGGTGCATTTGAAACCTCACCTGGTTAACTACACCGCCATCGCTATGGACAATAACTTCTCATAAAACAGAAAGAGGCGCTGAATCTCACTTAGAAATTCATTCCTTAAATTCAACTTTGCTAAATAAAACTACAATCCCTGCTTTTTACCTTATTTGCACTTCGGTGATACATTATTTTCTAGCTACTTACAAACATAATACATAGTTACGGCCAAATATTTCCAATAAAGAACGTCAACTGCAGTGCTTCCCACTGCCCTGTGCATTTAAGTTTTGCGAGCATTTTGTGCAGTATCCAACTGCTAGTCCTGAAAGCAGAACCCACTAGTATGTGACTATCCAACAGAATGATTAGAGATCAGAATAATGAACTCTAATTTCAATATACTGTAAGAAAGTATAGTTTTAACAATAAAGATGTAACCGATATTTGAGCTAGAAATATTGAAGCCATATAGTATTATATAATATACACATGTAATGAAACATTACATATTAGCACCAATATAGACAGCCTGTTTTATTTTATATAAGTTAAACAATACTTTAAAGTTTTTTCTGGGGGTGGGGTGGGGCACTGGAAAGATGTCTCAGTGGTTTAAAGCATTTGAACCCCTTGCAGAGGACCCAGGTTTAATTCCCAGCACCCACGCGGTAGCTCAAGGCTTTCTGCAATTCCATCCAGAGGATCTGATGTCCTCTCCTGGACTTCACTGACACCAGGTACATATGTATATAAGACCAAACAGTCATGCATATAAAATAAAATAAATAAATCTAAAAATAAAATAAAGTTTACATTTTAAATATAACTTTTTAAAATAGTGAATGCTCAAAAACCATTATCTGTATAAGTAGAAATGACGTGGAGGGCCTGCTCACTTACCTATACAATACCAGCTCAATTATACATACAGAATAAAAAAAGCTAGCTATGTAAGTAGGAAGAGAAGTGACACTGTAGCCAAGCAGGATGAGCAGAGGGAAGGCTGCACCATGGTAACTCAGTCCCTGTGTTTGGCCGATCATGTCATCACATTTTCACTACTGTCCATGATATCAAGCCCCTTGCACTTGAGATGTGCCTCTCTGGTTCCCGTCCACCCACTCTCTCGGAGCAGCTGACTGGGCTGCAAGAGGAGTTCTCCAACTCAAAGCCTGCTGTGCTCTTGTTCTCCTGCACAACACACCAGTGACTCAGGGTTTGCTCTTCTCACTCGGAACAACACCTCAGAAGGACGACTATGGAGATAATTCTTAACATTTTCCTTAATCTGCCCCAAAATTTAAGGTTGGTAGAGCTCACTAGTCTACACACTAATAAAAGTCTTCTCCTCAATCTTTCATAGTTCTGGGTCATCTGATCACCTAAAACACATTTTCAATTTTTAAAAACCTGATTCACAATATTTGACATCAAAACCCAATGTATACATACATATATTAAAAACAGTCACATAAAAAACAGAGGAGAAATGAATGTCCTGTGAAGAAATATTTAAACTCAGTATGTGAAATGCACTTACTTTTTAGATTTTTTAAAATTCTACTTTTTAAAAGTTGTATGTTACATAATAAATTGATCTCCATGAAATGACAAATTAAAAACACTGATTTGATTTGAAGTGGACAGAATAGATCTGTGAGAATAAAATGTCTTTGATAAAAAGAATATGTTGTATACAGACATTTACCTCTACAACACTGTTAGCACAGAAATGGGGCCTGTAAGTTCTATTCCACAAACCATAGATAAGATCATCAAGGTCAGAAAACCTTGGGTGGGGAAGCACACAATCACACAGTCACTGGCAATTCAGAAGCCATCAGTATTTAAGAAAAAGTGCACTGGGGTCTAGAGATGGCTCAGTAGCCAAGAGCATGCGCTGTTACAGAGAACCCTAGTTCAGTTCCTGACACCCAGAGCCAGTGGCTCCTAACCATCTGTAACTGTTAGCCACTAAGCAATCTGATGTCTTTGGCCTCTTCAAGCACCTGCACTCAGCTGCACATGCCCACACACAGATACACATGCACACACAGAATTTTTAAAAATTAAATTAAAAAGTTCACTATTACAACTGAATAAGATATAGGTGTTAAATACAAATTTCAATGCATTAAAAATGTCAATGAAAGAGTCTAAATAGTTAGTGATAAAACAGGTATAATGTCAATTATTTCATTTTTTACTTGTTTTTGCTCATTTTAAAAAATATTTATTTGTTTTATGTAGATGAGTGCTCTATTTCATGAATGCCTGCATGCCAGAAGAGGGCATCAGATCCCAATATAGATAGTTATGAGGCATCATGTGTTTGGTTGCTGGGAAATGAACTCAGGACCTTTTGAAGAGCAGCCAGGGCTGTTAACCTCTCATCCGTCTCTGTAGCTCCTAGTTTTTACTCTTATATTCACTTTTTTTTCTTAAAGTTGTTAGAAGTTCTTGACATTATGGCCATGGACACACACAGTAGTTACCACTCTCTTGAAAGGAGGTGAAGCCTTGTACAAGCACCTCCCCAGAGCAGTACGTGACAGAGCATTACCTGCTTAAAAAAGTTGGCCACAGTGAGGGTGGCCGGCCGAAAGCTGGTCAGGTTGCACGCGTCATCACCACTGGTCGTCCTTTCCAGCGATCGTCGACCAACAAGACTGGAATTCCTCCTCTCCGACCAGGAACCTTTCCGCTCTACCACAGAGGAGATAAAGATTGTCAGTTTCATAAAATGTAAAACTGTTTTTAATGAGCTTTTCTAACAAGAGAAATAATCAATTAATGTTGGAAGTTATATTTTACTCAGCTTACTCGTTACACTAGAAGAACTGATGCCTGGGGAAAGTAGTAAGAAAGTAATTCTATCTGAATCTACTGGTTGCCACTTCTACAATACAAAGTCTCCAACATCTAATGAGCTCCATACCCACTATGAAATATCCACCAAAATGAAATATGACTAATGGTCTGTCAGCCTTAGCATTTGAGCCTGAAACAAATTCAAAAGCAAGTTGAAAGTTCAAAGTCTTGACAGAATATTCATGCCCTTCCCCCATCCTCCTCTTTTTCCTTCCTTAAGAAGCTAGGGTACAAACCCAGGGCCTCAAAAGATAATCCCATTTTTATAAACTAGAAGAACAATGAATTAAAGATTAATAAGGAAAGATAAGACTTTTAAAAATATGCAAGCTATATGACCTAATGGACCATACTCTACTAAGAAAAGGCAGAATACACAGTTATTTTCAAGCAGTTATAGCTCATTCTCCAAGAAACAAGACAAGATATGAAAAGACCAAAAGGATAAAGGATTGGATAATTAATCTATAAATTAGCAATAAAAGAAAAATCAGGGGATTCACAAATATGTAGAAATGGGGGAGCTGCAGCAGGGCTCCAGGGATGGTGATGGTCAGAAATGCTTCCAATGAAAAGACAGGGTGGGCCAGGCTGGTAGTCCCAGGGCTTGGAAGACTAGCATGGGAAAACTACAAATTCAAGGCTGGTCTATGCTAACAGCAAGATTGTGATTTTAAAAAAGAAAAACCAGACGTGGTGGCACACACCTGTAATCCCAGCACTCGGGGAGGCAGAGGCAGTTGGATCTCTGTGAGTTCTAGGCCAGCCTGGTCTATAAAGTCTGGGACAGCCAGGACTACACAAAGAAACCCTGTCTTGAAACAAACAAATAAACAAACAACAACAAAAGAATAAAGAAAACAAACTCTCAAATCAGTAGTCACCTCTCACTCTTTAGGAACTGTGTATCTAAAGACGCTGGCATGACCGCCCATGTCTCCAGCCAACACTGGGAAAGCCAAGTCATAAAGACCACTATATACCAACACCGTTTCTCAGAAAGAGAAACTAGGCTCCACCTCCCAAAACCAGGGTTACAAAGGGACAGCAGGAGAATGGAAACAAGTGAAACAGAAACTAGGAAAATTAAGTCAACAGTTTATTGAAACTCTCAAACCTTAGCTAAACTGAAAGAGCACAAAGCACTATGCTAAATTCACGAATGTGGCATCACTAGATTCTACTAGCAGAAATGAGGAAGCAAACAATTGTAGAATAATACTTCAAAACAAGAAGAACCTCCCTTTTAAAAGTCAAGCATTGACGCAGTTTTAAAAACTAAGATGATCAAATATATTTTTCTCCAAAGACCACAAAGAGCAAACACATACAAGGCGACACTTAAATTCAGCAGCTATCAGGAAGGAAAATCCGGAAGGCGATGCCGCTTAACCTACCCTAAGATGCCATCACTACAGCCAGATAGTATTCAAGTACTGGCAAAAATAAGGAGAAAAGGTAACTTTTATACACTCACTACTGATAGAATTTTTAAAGTGCATCCATACTGAAAGATAGTTTGACAGGCTTAGAATCTTTATTAGAGAATTATCACATGATTCAGCAATTTCACTTCTAGCTATATAGTCAAAAGAAATAAAGACACACCATATGCAAATGCTTTTTCAAAACTGGGGATGTAGCTCGGTGATACAGTGCTTTGCTTACCATGCATGAGAGGCCATGGGTTCAATCCCCTGTACCGGGGACCTGAGAACAGCTTCTCTGATTGTTCATTGCAGTATTACCCATAATAACTCAAGATTATCATCAATAACGAACAGATTAAAGTACAGTAAATAAATATAATAGAGCACAAGACAACAGAAGGAAATAAAATACCAAAACTTGCTACACCATGGGTAATATCTGTCAAAACATTATGCTATATGACACAAGCTTGCCACAAACACCTCACGCTACTTATTTTTACTTACATTAACTGTCTGGAATACGCAAATCCATAAAGACAGAGTATATTAGAGGTTGTTTAGGGATGGGCTTGGGGTTTAGGGGGCAATGAGGAGCGATTATTAATGGGTATGAACATATTTAAAAACATCAACTTTGGTGGTACCTGTAGAACCCCATGGCTATAGCAGAAGAAAGCACAGCAATACACACTTTAAATGGGCAACTTGAATAACATGCAAACTCTGTCTCAATAAAGATACTATATTTAATTTTATTTTCCTTGTTTTTTTTTTGTTTGTTTTAGAGTGAGGGAGTGGCACCACCTCATGAACAAAACCTGGGCTGACATGCCTGAAGCTGATGCTGGCTCACCGGAGCACTGGGATTACAGGTATGTAAGCACCGGCCCCAGCTAAGGAAATCTTAACAAGTCCCAGGACACTCACTGTCCAGGCTACAGATAAAACAAGCCTACGTAAGGGAGAAAGGTCACCACTTTAGAAACAACTTACCTCCAGTACTGATTTCTACTTCTGTGGAGTCTCTTTCTAAGCTGCCAGCACTGCTAACGATATTCATTAGGTGGATCGCAGTCCAGGCGAAAGGCATGCGGTATCTCCCAAGTCTCTGACAAAACTGGTCAGCCTGACTCTTCAGCTTGTCCAATTTTTCCTTATTCTGTAAAAGAAAACTTGGTCCATGATCACACTTGAAAAAAAAAAATCTAAAAGCTATTTCACACAGTGTTGAGGGCAAGTTAGACTTGCTTAGCTCTTAGCAGAGACAAGCAGCTCAGAAGCAGAGCCCTTGCATTCCTATTGTTTGTAAGGACCTAGGTTCTACCCTTGATGTGAAGAGGAGAAAATAGAAACTTTGGAGACCTGGTGGCACTCAGAGGAAAGACAGCAGGTCACCGAGAAGAGACTTGATACCCTATGAGCATATACAGGGGGAGGTAATCCCTCTGAGGAACAGTCATAGGGGAGGGGAATAAGGAGAAAATGGGAGGGAGGGGAGAATGGGAGGATACAAGGGATGGGATAACCACTGAGATGTAACAAGAATAAATTAATAAAATTTAAAAAAAAAAGGAAAAAAAAAACAGAAAAAAAAAAACAAAAAACAAAAAAACCACAAGGTACTACCTGAACACTATGTCTCAACTCATTCTACAAACATATACATGGACAAAAAAAAAGCACTGTAATTTCTGTTTGTAATTATGTCACACTGGCAGAACAAACAGGTAAAAAGGGCTAAACACACATATTCAAGTGAGTGGTCCTTTTAGGAAAGGAAGTGTAACTATGGCAGTCTTTTTGACACAAGATTTAATACCAGGACAACTTCAAAAGAATGAAATCTAGAAAAAGTTGTGTCTTTATGAACTGCAGGGGAAAAAATAAGTCTTTCTTCAAACTTTCTCAAAAACTAAGTTGTTCTCAAAACTTTCTTTAGAACACTACTCATACAAAGAATTGATCTCACGATGTTGCTCTGGTCATTGGCTGTGTAGTTAAATCCATGCTAAAGTATTTTTGTCCCCATCTCATGGATGCTGTACTTATGGCAGTTTAGAATTTGCTCTGCTGCTTCCCTCCTTACAGCACGGCACGTTTAACAAGTCCTAACCTGGATACTTTACAGCTGGCAGCTCCTGGTGAGACCACAGCCATGCCTTTCCTAACCTGCTACTTGTGGTACGTGTGTGTGTGTGTGTGTGTGTGTGTGTGTGTGTGTGTGTGTGTGAGAGAGAGAGAGAGAGAGAGAGAGAGAGAGAGAGAGAGAGAGAGAGAGAGAGAGAGAGACACTTGCTCATCTTTCTTTTCTCTCAAATGACAAAATAACAAACAGGAATTTCAATGCCAGAAAATGCACCAACATCACTATTTGGTAAATAAAAGAGGTTTTAAATTATTTATTGTTGAAGTTATTTATATAAAAGTGTTCATTTCTCTTAGCTTATTTCTTAACCCAGCTATCACACAAATAATTGAGACTCTTTTATAAGACAAAGTTTCACAACACAATCTTGGGCAGTTTAAGTCAATTCTTAACCCTCTATGCTATCCTGTCTCACTCCCAGCAAACACCCCAGCGATACCTGCACTCTGTAGCTTTCCTTGGCTGTAGCTCCTTCCTCCTGATCATCCTTGGACCTCCACCCTTGGTTCAATCCCCTGGCTCAATCCCCTGTTTCCTCTTCTATCTCCTCCTCCCCTGGCTGGCAGGAAGTCCAGCCCTATTCTCTCCCCTGGTCATCGATTGGCTGTAAGCTGCTTGATTGACATATTAGGGAGACAATGGGAAGCAGTGTTTATACAACACTGAGGCAGAAATCAGAATGTAAATGATATAACCTTATGCCTACATTTCCCCCTTTTAGTCTAACAATAAATAGACATAGCAACTTTTTTTTTCATATTAAATTGTGCATTTGGGAAGCAAGTAGCCATAGGACATACACATACATAGAACATATATGTTCACCCGGGTGGGGTCAGTGAGCTTCATGTGAGTATCAGGCAAACCGCCCCCTCCCCCACACAAGTATGCTCCCCATCCCACACTTGGGATTAAAACAAAAAAAATGTTTACATCCACTAAAATTTGTAACTTATTTAATTAGCTTAGTGCTCATTAAGAAAAATAATTTTCACACTCTACTTAGATTACTATTACTAATACTATTAGTGTGTGGGTTTGTGTCGTGGGGGGAGTGTTTCATTGTGTGTGTCATCAGTTCGGAAAATAACATTTTGGAGTATGGAGCTCATCTGGCTTGCACAGCAAAATGACTTTACCCACCGAATTATCTCTGCCCCTCCCCCCCCAAAAAAACTTTTAAAAAATTAGGTGTAAGTAGAAGAGATTTTTAAGTTTCGCATAGGACATACCACAAGCTAAATGACAAAGAAAATGGGGAAACAGGATAAAGGAAGTAGACCAACAGAAAGAAGTGAATTAACAGTGAAGTGAAATGTTTTAACAGGGTTTATGTATTTTTGTTTTTCCAAAATTACAACAGGAGTGATATGAGAAAACAAGGGGCCGGACATGGTACCTTCGTGGCGTCGGCTTCTTTGAAAACCATGTACGGTTCTGCACACTCTCCAATGTCTCCTTGTTGTAGGACTTTCTCTAGCTGTCAGAGGCAAAAACCAGAAAAGTTTAGCTAAGTTTTAGTGACAGCATGGGCAAGGGAAAGATGCCCTCCCCTCCCCTCACCCCTTACACCTATGGCAGGCAGGCGAGGTGGCCCTGCACGTCACCTGGGGCTGCGGTGGTTACATGTGCCCTGGCCCCGAGGATATGCGAGCAGGAGAGTCAGCAAGCTGATAGCTCAGGTACGCCTTAGGCCCAGATCCAGGGTCTGAACTGGCCCAGTCCAACATCTATTCCATCAATAAACTACTAAGAAGGAGAAGGTCCTACAGATCCAAAACTACAGAACCTCATGACACAGGGCAACATAGGGATGCCTGAGAGGAGTCCCAGTGAGGCTCCAGTGTTGATAGAGTAGTATAAGCCAGAGGCCTTGTACCAGACCAACGCATCACTGCAATGAACATTTGCAAACAAAGAAGTGTGGGCAAAAGAGTATACTGTGGGACACACTGTGACACAACTATAGCTTCCACAATGAGATTTTTTTCCCACTGTTTGGGCTGAAGGTTACAGGAGTGGAGGCTGGATACAAGGAGAGGAAGAATTGAGTAAAATTGGGGTATATGACGTGAAATTCAGAAGAACTAATAAAAAGCTTTTTTTAAAATCAATATAACACTTCACACATCAAGAGAATGACAGGGTGAAGGGGAATGATCATCTGTGCAGAAAATGGATCAAAAAAATAATTCAGAATCGTTTACCTACAGACATGCTCAACAAACTATGAATACAATGGAAGTACAGCAATATAAAAAGGCTATATATGAAAATCCCACAGCTAACATTCTCAAGAGTGAGTAAAAAAATTGCCTTCTAGCAACAAGAAAAGAACACCCAGGTTAGCATTTTCTGTATAAACCTGTGCTGGATTTAGAGCCAGAGCAATCAGACAAGCAAAAGAAATTAGAGACACATGAAATGGAAGGGAAGAGTGAGATGACCTCTACTGACAGCGTGACCATCACCGCCACCGCCACCATCGTCATCATCATCAAGGCAATATGTAGTCCTGTCTGCCCTGGAACTTGCTTTGCAGGCCTAGAACTCAGAGATTCACCTGCTTCTGCCTCCTGAGTGCTGGGATTAAAGGCGTGTACCACCACACCCAGCATCTTCATCATCACATCAACATCATAAACATCAGCAGCAGCAATGGTTTTGACAGCATGATCATTTATATAGAAAACTCTCTAAAGATTTCATGCAAGAAAAGAAAAAAAAAAAAACACCATTACATATGCTGGCTACTGTTGAGTAAGCCTGCATTGATGGCTATCCCAGCACTCTAGAGGATAAGAGCCAGGGTTGCAAACGTTGAGGCCCACCCACCTCAGGCCTAGCACATTCTAAGATAGCCTTGGCTGCATAGTGAAATTCTGCTTCAAAAACAACAACCAACCAATCAAAACTAATACACAAATAGAACAACCTTTGGATACAAAGTATACACATTAACAATGAGGATGCTAAAAAGAAAATTAAGAAGGTAACTCTATTGACAACACCATTAAAAATAAAGAAACATTTAGCAATAGACAAGGAAGTTAAAAGCTATACAATGAAAACAGTAAAATGTTGCTGAAAGAAAAAAATTCCAAAGATATTCCAAATTCAAGAAGGGAGGAATTCAATAGACTTAGGAACCCAATTTGCCCAAGTCATGCACGAAATTCCTATCAGAAGTCCAATGACTTTTTCACAGAAATAGAAACATCCACCCTAAATCTGAAAGGGAATCACAAGAGAAATCTGAAGCTTGAGGGAAAGCAAACAAGTAGAGACCTCACTTCAGATGTGAGACTGGTCACTCATCAATACAACTGTGTCCTTGAATGAAGACAAAGGCTGCACTTGAACTCTGCCATGCCAGCCGCAGGCTTACAGGCTGTGAGCACTTAGGAAGTGGGGCCTGGCTGGAAAATAGCTCACTGGGCTCCAGTCAAGCGTCCTCTGCTCTCTGGGAAACCACAATGTAAAGAAATGTTATTTCATGCACCCACAGTACAAACACTTCTCTACTCTGCTTCCCCCAATGCAAAAGTTTCCCCTGAAACTTTAAGCCAAAATAAGTGCTTCCTCCTTTATTTTATAAGCTGTTTGGATGGCTAGCATCCTTCTGCACCCGAAAGCCAAGGTGGGTCCTCCCTCCCACTGTCTATCAGCATCTGGATGGCTAGAATTCTTCTGAAACGATTAGACACAATAAATGTTTTCTCCCACATTTCTGTCAGGTATTAGGTCACACTCATGTAACAATAGTAAATAAAAGAGCTATGCACACAATGGAACACGAGAGGAATTCTAGAAATAACTCTTACATATAGTCATTTTTTAAAAATTACATCTATGACCCTTGCCTGTATGTATGTATGCGCACTACATGTGCCTGGTACCTGTGAAAGTCAGAAGAGGATATCAAATCCATAACACCATGTGGGTGCTGGGAAGCAAACTCAGATTTTCTGCAAGAGCAACAAGTGTTCTTAGTCACTGGACTATCTTTGTAGCCTAGTGAAGTGTTTCTTGACAAAGGATGCCAATATGTTTTGATGCTGAAAGGGCACTTTCCCCAACAAATACAGCTGTGGAGGCTGCTGATGCAACTGGATCCTTACTTTACACTTTATCCAAAAATCAAGCCCAAGGTACCTAATACCTAAACGTAAGACCAAAAACTATAAAACTTTTTAAAAAGTGCTTCATGCATTTCGAAGAGTTTGTTCTTGACTGACATTACAGTGATATAGGTAAAAACAGACAAACTATATCAAAACTTATGCTTACTGTGTTAAAGGACAAAATAAACAGAATGAAAAGAAAACCTTAATAATAGAATAAAATTGGGGAATAGGGTGAAAGAGGGAGAGAGGGAGGAATGGGAGGATACAAGTGAGGGGATAACAATTGAGATATAATCTGAATAAATCAATTAAATAAAAAAAGAATAGGATAATATATGCAGAACATTGGTCTGAATACACGTTAGTATTTCAAATGCATAAAGAACTCTACAACTCAGGAACAGCAACAGTGATGATGAGAAACCCAATTCACCAATAAACAAAAGGTTTATTAAAGCTCAACTTAAAATATTCCAAATAAGCTCATGTGTTTCAACACTTGGTTCCCAAGCGACAGAGCTACTATGGAAGGTTATTGGAGCACACACAAGGTACAACTCGGCTGGGAGACGCAGGTCGACTGGAGCAGGCAGGGAGGCTTTATGGCCACTTATTCATCCTGTGTGCTCTCTGCCTCCAGTTCCACATGGTACAACAAAGGTGAAGGGTCCCAACTGTGCACCCTTGTCATCACGGTGCTGCTTGCTATCAGGCCTTCCCTCCATTGTGCAGAATAGCCTCTCAAACTATTAGCCAAAATAAGTTCTCCCTTCCCTAAATTGCTTCTTGTTGGTTATTTGATAACCAAAAATAACTAATGCAGAAAATGGTATCAGCAGTATGTTGTCAACATAACAAAGCTGACCCTATGGTTCATAGAATCTTGGAGAAAGTCTAAAGAAGGAATGTGGAAGAACTTGGTCTGACCTTTCCTTGGTCTGCCTTCACTCCTTCCTTCTGAAAGTGAATGTTTACTATGCGTCACTGTACTCTGGAAGTATGCGGATTGTTTTTACTGTTTGTGTTATGTTACAGAGGTTCAGAGTTAAGAGACTGACTTCAGTCAAAGAGGAGGCTTGAAATTCTGAATGGTTCTTGTTAATGACTATGGGGCTTTCAAACTTGGATTGAATGTGTTCTGCATGAGCCTATGGGACCAGGGGTGCAATAGTATAGTTTTAATATAAAGTGTTAAATAGCTTTCCGTGAAACAGCATTATTCACAACTGGCCAAAAAGGAAAAAAAAAGAATCTAAAATTCATTAGCTTGGATAAACAGATAAATATATATATATATATATGTGTGTGTGTGTGTGTGTGTGTGTGTGTGTGTGTGTGTGTGTGTGTGTATACATATATACACACATATTAGTGAAGTGTATATACATATATACATACGAATATATACACACACAGTGCAATATTATTCAACTAAACTGTGGTGTAACATGTGTCAAAACCTGCATAAACCTTGACAACATGTTGTTAAATGGCTCCAGTAGTGTATGGTTTCACGTCTGTAAGGCATCTCAAGAAGTCCATTTCACAGAACCGGACAGTACAATGAGGAGAGCAGAGAATTGGGCGAGGTTTCATAAAGAGCTGTTAGTAAGTTTTCGTTTTCTGAACTGAAAAAATTTTGGAGACTGATTACAAAATAATATGAATATACTTAATACTCATCTGAACATTTCAAATGGTTAAGATTAGCTGGGCATGGTGGTGCAAGCCTGTACTCACAGCACACAAGGGAGGCAGAAGCCAGGGGATCTCTGTGAGTTGAAGGCCAGCCTGATCTTAAAAAAAGAAAAAATAAAAGTCTAGGACAACCAATGCTACACAGAGAAACATTGTCTCAACCTCCCCCAAAAAAGGTTAAGATTACAAATTGCAATTTTCCATAATTAGACACCTTCCTCCCCAAAGTGTATAGTTGTTGTCACAGGGATACAAGGCAAATGAAGACACCACATGCAGGTGCATCGGATGCCCTGGAGCTGGAGGGCACCTGATAGGGTGCTGAGGTCTGGACTTAGGTCTTCTATAAGAGCATCAAGTGATCTGAACCACTAACCACCTCTCTAGCTCCGCCACATAACAGTCTTTTTTTTTTTTTTTTAATATTTATTTATTTATTATGTATATAGTATTCGGCCTGCATGTCAGAAGAGGGCACCAGATCTCATTGTGGATGGTTATGAGCCACCATGTGGTTGCTGGGAATTGAACTCAGGACCTCTGGAAGAGCAGTCAGTGCTCTTAATCGCTGAGCCATCTTTCCAGCCCCCAACAGTCTTTTTTTTTTTTTTTTTAACTTTTTTAAATTAATTTATTCTTGTTACATCTCAATGGTTATCCCATCCCTTGTATCCTCCCATTCTTCCCTCCCTCCCATTTTGCCCTTATTCCCCTCCCCTATGACTGTTCCTGAGGGGGATTACCTTCCCCTGTATATGTTCATAGGGGATCAAGTCTCTTCTTGGTAACCTGCTATCCTTCCTCTGAGTGCCACCAGGTCTCCCCCTCCAGGGGACATGATCAAATATGAGGCACCAGAGTACATGAGAAAGTCATATCCCACTCTCCACTCAAGTGTGGAGACTGTCCTGTCCATTGGCTAGATCTGGGTAGGTGTTTAAATTTTACCACCTGTATTGTCCTTGGCTAGTGCCTTAGTTTGAGCAGGACCCCTTGTCCCAAATCTGCCTATCATAATGTTCTACTTGTAGGTTTCTAGGACCCACTGGATCCTTCTACGTTGCTATTCTCACATGCTTCTCTCATCTAGAGTCCCAATAGGATGTCCTCCCTTCTGTCCCAGTTTCCTGGTAAGTGAAGGCTTTCGTGGGACATGCCCCTTGGGCTAGTATGCAGATATAAGTGAGTATATACCATTTGAGTCTTTCTGCTTCTGGGTTAACTCACTCATTATGATCATTTCTAGCTCAATCCATTTATCCACAAATTTCGGGAATTTCTTGTTTTTAATAGCTGAGTAGTATTCCATAGTGTATATGTACCACAGTTTCTTTATCCATTCTTCTACTGAGGGACACTTAGGCTGTTTCCATGATCTGGCTATTATGAATAAGGCTGCTATGAACATGGTTGAGCAAATGTTCTTGTTGTGTGCTGGTGCATCTTCTGGGTATATTCCAAGGAGTGGAACAGCTGGGTCTTGAGGAAGCCCTATTCCCAGTTTTCTGAGATAGCACCAGATAGATTTCCAAAGTGGCTGTACTAGTTTGCATTCCCACCAGCAATGAAGGAGTGTTCCTCTCTCCCCACATCCTCGCCAGCATGTGGTGTCGCTTGAATTTTTGATCTTAGCCATTCTGATGGGTGTAAGATGGAATCTCAGAGTTGTTTTGATTTGAATTTCCCTGATGACTAAGGAGGTTGAGCATTTCTTTAAGTGTTTCTCAGCCATTTGATATTCCTCTGTTGAGAATTCTCTGTTTAGTTCCAAGCCCCATTTCTCAATTGGGTTATTTGGTTTGGTGGTGTTTAATTTCTTGAGTTCTTTATATATTTTGGATATTAGACCTTTGTCAGATGTAGGGTTGGTGAAGATCTTTTCCCAGTCTGTAGGCTGTCGCTTTGTTCTCTTGACAGTGTCTCCAGCCTTACAGAAGCTTCTCAGCCTCATGAGGTCCCATTTATTAATTGTTGACATTAAGGCCTGGGCTGTTGGTGTTCTGTTCAGGAAGTTGTCTCCTGTGCCAATATGTTCCAGGCTCTTCCCCACTTTTTCTTCTAAGTGACTTAGTGTCTCTGGTTTTATGTTGAGGTCTTTAATCCACTTAGATTTGAGTTTTGTGCAAGGTGACAAATATGGATCCAGTTGCATTATTTTACACATAGACATCCAGTTAGACCAGCACCATTTGTTGAAGATGCTATCCTTTTTCCATTGAATGGATTTGGCTTCTTTGTCAAAAATCAAGTGACCATATGTGTGTGGATTCATCTCTGGGTCTTCGATTCGATTCCACTGATCAACCAGGCTGTTGCTGTGCCAGTACCATGCTGTTTTAATTACTATTGCTTTATAGTACAGTTTGAGATACGGTATGGAAATTCCTCCGGAGCACCTTTTATTGTACAAGATTGTTTTATCTATTCTGGGTTTTCTGTTTTTCCATATAAAGTTCAGAATTGAACTTTCAATGTCTTTAAAAAATTGTGTAGGTATTTTGATAGGGATTGCATTGAATCTGTAGATTGCTTTTGGTAGGATGGCCATTTTTACTATGTTAATTCTCCTGATCCATGAGCAAGGAAGATCATTCCATCTTCTCATGTCATCTTCAATCTCTTCAGAGTTTTGAAATTTTTTCAAACAAGTCCTTCACTTGCTTAGTTAGAGTAACTCCTAAATATTTTATATTGTTTGTGGCTAATGTGAAGGGTGTGGCTTTCCTAATTTCTTCCTCTGCAAGCTTGTCATTTGTGTATAGGAAGGCTATAGACTTTTTTGAGTTAATTTTGTATCCAGCCAAATTGCTGAAAGTGTTTATCAGCTGTAGGAGTTCTCTGGTGGAATTTTGAGGGTCACTTATGTAACCTATCATATCATCTGCAAAGAGGGATAATTTGACTTCCTCCTTTCCCATTTGGATACCCTTGATCTCCTTTTGTTGTCTTTTTGCTCTGGCTAGAACTTCTAGTACTCTATTGAAGAGATATGGAGAGAGTGGGCAGCCTTGCCTTGTTCCTGATTTTAGAGGAATTTCCTTGAGTATCTCACCATTTACTTTGATTTTGGCTATTGGCTTGCAGTATATAGCCTTTATTATGTTGAGGAAAGTGCCTTGTATCCCTGATCTCTCTAAAACTTTAAACATAAATGGGTGTTGGATTTTATCAAATGCTTTCTCTGAATCTAAAGAGATGATCACCACATAACAGTCTTAAGTGGCTAAATAGGCTTTTTTTTCAGTTCCCATATTTCTATAAAATATCTTGCTTTCCTATAAATCTTAAATTTTTTCTTCTTTTTAAAAGCAGGGCTGGGGAACTGGCTGTTTGTGAAGGGGTTCTTATAAAAGCATCAAGACCTGGTTTCATCACATCACTCCCCTCAAGTCTCAGATAACTTCAGGAGGCAGAAACATTATAAGAGTGGTCAAGAGATGGTGGATGATTCCAAAGAAACAATTTGCCTATTGTACTTAGTTACCTGACTTACGAATTTAAATAAGCTTTGTTTTTGTTCTTCCAAGTAACATTATGTAGAAGATAACCGTAACTTCGTCTGCTTAGCCCAAACAACCATGTCGTCAAAGAGAGGGGGGAAATTAAAAATCCTTGCTAAATGAGAATCCAAAAATTCAAGCCAGCAATATTGTACTAATTGCTCAATTCTTTACCTTTCTTTTATCTTTCCCTTTACTACAAGATTCTGTGAATTTCATTCCAACAGAGACCTATTAAGTACCCCCAGTTGCCCCAGTTTCTGTTCAGTTAAGATCTTATTTAGCCAATGGGATGCAAGCACCTGGGGATTCCTGGAGATACCTACCCTATGCTAATGAGATGTCTTAGGGTCTTGGCTTTCAACCAATGATGTTTGACTGTACCTGGAGTTCTTTCCCCACCCATAGGATAATTAAGTAAGGCTTCCTCCTCTTATGATAGGGCTGTTTTTTCACATGTAGATCAAGTATCCCTGGAATCTCTAGCCCCAGATAATCAACACATTCACCCCAAAACTCTTCCTATTGTCCAACGGTTATAAATCCCTGACTCATGAAATAAATGCTTTCTCCATTCCTCCACCATGACTAGCTGAGACTCATAATTTATTCTGGGGAAGGAACGGCTCCCCTCCTCCCTGAAGGTGGAAGCAAGCTTTGGGACTCACCTGCCCCCCTTGGCTGCCAATCAGGCAGCCTCCACTGCTCACCAAGTTGTCGTGGTCAGGCAGCCCGAAGCCCACCCCATCGATGTGAGGTGTGTCACATAGCACCTGCCTTCCAGTCAGTTTCAGGCTTTCCCTCATACTCCTGCCATTAATTCATAGAGCAGCTCAGCGGAAGAGTTGCAACACTGAGGTATCGCCACAGGTTTTGGAACACCCAAATTTCCACTGCCATCTGGTACCAGCAGTCTCATTTTAAAAGAGCTAACCGTAACACCTACTGGAAAACTCATTTCCACCTCCCCTGGTGGGGAGTGCTTGAGCAGGTCCTGAGAGAAATGGAACCTTTGATCTTGAGGCTCCTCTGCTCCCATCTGGAAGCAAACAGTGCCTGGACCAACACGCACATCCCAATGCAATACGACAGCTGTGCCCCTGGACAGCCCAGGCTACCACTGAATGTGTAAGGACAATTTCTTTCCAAATGGTCTAGTTTATAAAAATTTGCCATTTTCCATGTGTAAAATAACTGTTTCTCGTTCATGTTCATCTTTTAAAAACTAATACTGATATTATGTCATTATATTTTAAATAATAACGATGTTATATTAATAGTAACAGTTGAGGTATTTGAAGGCAGGGTCTCTCTATGTAGACCAGACTGGCTCAAACTCACAAATGTACCTGGCTCTGCAGCACTGGATTACAGGTGTGATGAAAGGTGTGTGCCGCCATGCCTGGTGGAAATCACCTCATTTAAGAGGATTTTCTGTAGTGAATTTCCCAAGGACTGTTAACTGAAACTAAGACTTTTTAACCTGAATTCATAGGAATGTATCCAACAAACTGGGGCATTATTCCTGTGGGTAAAAAGGACTCATTTTTTGAAACTCCATCCACTTTATAATCTTATTAAAAATTAATTACCTCTTTATAATAATTTTATGTAAGTAAAGTGACTAAGGAACACATTTTAGGCTGCTCTCAAGTCAAGGTCAATTTAATCGAAGACAAGCAGCCAAATTCCTCTGCTTGCTTGTTTAGCATTGATGTGTTTATTTTGTGTATCACAGAGAGGGCACCAACGAGCACGCCATGGCAAGCCGGAGGACAACTTGCCGAGTTGGTTCTCTTCTTCCACCTCGTCATCCTAGGAACAAAGTCTAGCTGGGCGTGGCAGTGAGCACCTTTAAACTGGCAGCTCTGCTGGTCCCTGTTAGTCTCTGAGACAGTTCTTAAGCAGCCCAGGCTGACCTTAAACTCACAGGCATGTGCCTCTATGCACAGACAGCATTTCTGGTTGTTAACTGGCTGACAATCAAATCACAATGATCTATCACCTCAGTGCCTTAGCTTTCTTATCTATATGACTCTGACATAATTGCAGTACAGTAACTACCGGGGTTAATTTAAGTAGACCTGGGTCCTCAGTTATTAGGCAAACACTCCTTTAAATGTTGCTGTGAAAGCGTTTTTTTTAAGAGATGACTGACAACTAAGACAGTAGCCCTTGAATAGAGTTGATTAATCTCTAGTCCGTAGGTGGGCCTCATCCAATCCTTTGAGGGCTATACGAACAAAGAATGAGTATTCTTGAAGAAAACCGTAACAAAAACGAATGTGCAGTCATTTATCGTGTGGACTGTGGACTCAAGACTCTTAGCTGGATTTGCATTTGTCAGCCTGCCCTGCAAATCAGGACAATTGTCACTCCCACAATCACTTGAGGCAATCCCTTAAGATGATCAATACTACATTCCATTCTGGAAAAGTTAGGTCGTTACTGCAGCATACGTCCAACGTGGCACTGTATTAAACACAAAACCAAGTAAAGATACAAAGACAGGAACAGACACCAAATAGTAAACACACACGTTAGAGACAGTCTCACCTTTATCACAAGAAAGACATCTTGGGAAGGATAAGTTATAGAAAAAATGGCTGATCTTGCCAGAGTGGTGATGGCAGCAGGAGGCACATGTGGCCGTAACAATCCCTTCATCTGTTCTGAATTAAGGTCAAAATAAAAGTTCTCTGAAATCTGAAAAAAAACATTCACACTTTCAATTTTTACATCAATACAAAATTTTTGACATGCACAAAATGATATATCTACAGTCTTAAAATATTACAATAATAAAACATATTCTAAAACACTTTATTCAAATTCACAGTTGATTATATATTTCACTGAGACCAATTTACATATTTACATCAAAGCCCAAAAAAAACGGTATAAGCTACTCTGGAATATAACATGGGCAACATTTTCTGAAGAGTCATATCTCAAGTTCCTTAGTTAAAAGTGCAGTCAACCAAGTTACCACAGAGATGGATGACTGAATTTTAGAACTTTATGCTAATAACATCTAAGCAACTTCTATTTTACAAAGCTACAAGAGCAAGTTCTCCTAAAGAAGTCTATCACAGGTCACATGGTGGTATTGAGGGCACTTTCAAGTTTCTACTACAGAGTGAGTTAGTGTATTAAAGTAAGAAACTCGGTTTTCTCAGAGATGTGGCTGAGTGCTAGAGCCCAGGGTGGAATGCTCAGAGCCTGGGCTCCTCCCCAGCACCACATAAAGAAGAGAGGAAGGGAAAAGGAGAGGAGAAAAAGAAACAAGAAGAAAGGTCGTCTGCTGCCCCGTGAAAATGCCGAAGTGTAATAAAACAGCACCATAAAGCTAACCCTCCAGATGCGCCACCCAAACACATGTCAGCTAACAGCGGTTCCAAACGGCATCAACACACTCAGCGATCACCACGCTTCCATTCTTTCACGGTGCTTTCAGCCTAACGCCCTACCCTGCAGTAGTCTGTCTATTCTTAAAAGTTGCTTCTGCTATTTGCTTTGGGGACTTTTTCAACAAAACAACACCCAGATTTCAACTAAAGTATTTTCTATACGAAGAATATATTTAACTAGTCTGGAAAAGGTAAACTTCTATTTTCTTTTTCAATTAATAATGCTCAAGGGATCACTACTTATTTATCTTATAAAGCAAGCAGCATGTGAGCAGGTTTCCGAAACATATCATTATGACAGTAACGACAATCAAATCCCAGAAACTTACCTTTTTCTTTTCCTTAACATCATATAAAGCCAAACTTGCAAAAATGGGCTCAATTTCAATCTCAAACCTTTATGAAAAAAAAAAAAAAGGAGTATAAAGTGAGTTTAAAATACATATGAAAGGCAGATCTGGAGCTAAAAAGATGGCTGATCAATTAAGACTGTTGGCTACATAGAGAATCCAAGTTCAGTTCTCAACAGATACATCAGGCAGCAGCTAACAGCAACACTGTAACTCCAGCTCCAGGGGAGCTGGCTCCCTCTTCAGGATTCCACAGACATCTGTGCTCACATGTACATATCCACACATGGTTGCAGAAGCAGGAGAGGGGGAGAGAGAGGCGGGGGGAGGGGAAGATCTCTCTGGGAAGAAAGTCTGATTTCAAACATTATTTCAATACCTCCCTCCCTGACACCTGGGCCTATCTGAAGCACCCCTTCTCCTAAAATAAACTTTCCACACATATCTTTCATAGTTTCAAAACCAATACCTTCTCTGTATAACTCTCCTTATTTTTCCAGCAATAATTAATCTGAATTTCTTAGAAGTTTCACAGTTTTCTATTTTGTGGCAATAATCACTTTATACCATGTAATTAAGTTGTTTATTTAGGTGTGCTCACTTTGAAATAAAGTTTTAAAATATTTTCTGGGCTATAAATCAAACACACACACACATAAACATACAAATATTTAAAAGTACATTTAAAATATTTGGAGAAAAGCAATAGCAGTACACAGAATCTGCAACCAGCAGTGTATGTGCTTAGACAAGCAACAGTGGAAATCACTCACCAAGACCGAGGAAGTGGCAAGCAGGGGACAAGACAGGGGCGTGACAGAGACACAAGCGGGATGAGCACTGCAGAGACTTCACTCGTCCTCCCTGTCACTTCCAGCTAATGCTTCTCTTAGCAAAACAACCAGATGCGAAGCACCAAGGGACTTTGGCGATCCTTAACCCATCAGCCACTAGAAACCTACTCTGCATCCTCTTATACATGAGACGTGGCTGGGTGAGTGACACCGCAATACATTTTTCCATTCACCTTTTCTCGTAGTTATTAACCATATGACCAGCTTCTGTTGCAGTGGATCTCAGCCCTCCTAATGCTGTGACTCTTTAATCCAGTTCCTCATCTTGTGGTGACACCCCCCACCCCGCAACCATATTTTCGTTGCTACCTCATAACTGTAATTTTGCTACTGTTATGAATCATAATTATCTGTGTTATCTGATGATCTTAGGCGACCCCTGTGAAAGGGTCGTTAAACCCTGAAAGGGGCTGCAACCCACAGGTTGAGAAACGCAACTCTACTCAATCATTTTGCTATTTGCTGTTTGACTCTTAAAGAACTCACGTATGTATTCTAAATATCAATACACTGTCGAGTGTGTTACTTATATTTTCTACCCCTCCTATGTGCTGTCTTAATGCCTGTGTCATTGTATGATAAACGGTTGTCCATTTTAGTGAACCACAATGTACTGATGCAGGCCAATGCCGTGGTGCAGTGGTACAGAATGTGCCCAGCGTGTGTGAGGTCCTAGGTTTAATCTCCAGGACCAGAAAGGAGAGGAGGGAGAGGAGAGGAAAGGGGAGGAAAGTAGAAAACCAAAGAGAGGGGGAGGAAAAGAAGGAAGTAGAAAGAAAGAAAGCAGAGAGAGAAAGAGAGGAAGAAAAATGTTGTGGGTTAGAGGTCATGCTTACTATGTTGTGTTAAAGTAGAGTTTCTATACTTATAGAAACTTTACTGTTTTTTTCTTTCGGATTTGTCCACTAATGATCTGTCGATATTTTTCTGCATAAATGTGAGGTAATGGTTAAGCTTCCTTTTCACACACACACACACACACACACACACACACGCACACGCACACGCACACGCACACGCACGGGAGGGGGTAGCAGAGACAGACAAAGAGGGACAGGGGATGATGAAAGTGTTCTAATATCCATTGATAAATTACACAGGACTGTGACTACAACAAAATATACTGATTGTACAGTGGGTGAATTCACTAGAAAACTGTATACTGGGCATACACTAGATAAACTATCTATTATGGAAGCTGTTCTTTTTTAAAAAGTAGAAGTACCCCATATGCTCATTAACTCACAAACATTTTAAGAAGTAGCACAGCCATTTAGTGGAATATCATTTGGCCATACATAGTAAAAACTTTGATATATGCTACAATATTGATGAGCCATGAAAACACGCTATGTGAAGAAGCCACAACCAAAACCTCCCCACATAGTTTATAATCCTATTTACAAGGCAGAGCAGACAGATGAGCAGCAAGCCTGTGTCAGCAGGAGCTAGAGAGAAGGATGAAGAGGAGGTAAGTGTCCACACACACTGCTGTGGCAGAAAGGTGCCCGAAAATTCTTATGTGAAACCCATAATCTGGAAACTTATATTAAAGGTAAGGTCTGTTTAATGCAGAAATCACAGTTAAATAAAGTCCTACAGATGGGACACTAATCCAGTGAAACTGGAGTCCCTACAAAAGGAGGAAGGAGGCTGAGGAGCCAGACCCAGCCAGGCATGGAGGAACGTGTCTACAGTCTAAGTGCCGTGGAGGCAGAAACAGAGGAGGTGGTCTTGCTGAACAGAGAGCTCCAGGTTCATTGAGAAACCCTCCCACAAAAGCAAACTGGACGGTGCTGGAGAAATGGTTATGAGCACAGGCTGCTCTTGCAGGAGACCCAGGTTAAATTCCCAGCACCACATCTGTAACCCCAGCTCCAGTACCCCATCTGTAACCCCAGCTCCAGCATCCCATCTGTAACCCCAGCTCCAGCACCACATCTGTAACCCCAGCTCCAGCACCACATCTGTAACCCCAGCTCCAGCACCACATCTGTAACCCCAGCTCCAG
>OU015743.1:158001614-158030215 GCA_907169655.1 Acomys percivali
CATCTGTAACCCCAGCTCCAGCACCACATCTGTAACCCCAGCTCCAGGTGATCCAATGCCCTCCTCTGGCTTCCACGGACACTGCCTGTACATGGTGCATGGACATACATGCAAGCAAAGCTCCTATATACATAAAATTCAATAAACTGTATTTTTTAAGTGGACAGTAGAAGACACCCAGCATCAACCTCTGGCCCTCCAAACACGTGCACACACAGAGAAACATACAAACACATCACAGACTTCTCTTGTGCACACACAGAGGAAAAACATGTAAGGACACGGGAAGAAATGAGCTCTTTACACCCACAAGGAAAAACATGCCAGAAACCAGACCACTGGCACCTTTACCTTTGACTTTCAGCCTCTAGAAGAAGTAATTTCTATTAAGTCAACAGTCTGTGTGACTTCTGATATAGTGGTCCAAGCAGATTAACACAGGTATGGGTAAGACACCTGCTCCAAAATTAGACAGAACTGCTACTTGTGTGACACTATGAATACGTACTTCTAATCTGTACATTTTAAAAGCATAAGATTTGGAGCTAGGGGTGTAGCTCTGCTGGTAGTGTTTACCCAGCTTGTACAAAGCTACTTCCGTCAGTCCTGCATAAACCAGGGTGCTGCACCCCAATGATCCTGGAAAGATGAAACTCTGTGTCAATCTAAATAAATAAATACATAAATAAATACATAAATAAATAAATAAATGAAAGTAAATAATTTTGTGGTATGCAACGTGTTTCAAAATGGCTCCTATAAAGGACTTTCAGTGTAATATAATATAGTGGTCCAGATATGTAGAAAATTCTATTCAATTTTTCTAATAGGTTTCTACACAAATTTAACTAAATGAATAAACCTTAGCTTCCAAAGAAAGAAAATTGTCCTATTTATACACAAAGTAATCTATCTGGCTGAGTTCTGTATAGAAAGAGCTACAAATACCAGCATTTTCTGTAAGTTAAAACTAATTTACCTACTACACCGCTACCTTATCATGGGAAGAACAGGGTTTCTTTTTCAATTACTCACTGGGCAATATTGAGAACTTCTATTATTCCTTTTTAATTCACACTTCATTTGTAAAATAAAGAAAATACTGTCTTACAGAATCACTGCAGACACAGCAGGAAATAAGAGAAAACACAGGGCGAGGCAGAGCACAGTGTGCGAGTTCCCCAAGGGCATGTGACATTCAACTGTCACCAAGAAAAAATGTGCCTCAAAACTTGGAGACTAAGACGAAACTAGCTCTTGAAAGAAAAAATATTTCTTGCTGGGCATAGCGGAATGCATCTTTAATCCCTGCACTCATGAGGCCGAGGATGTCTGAGTTAGAGGGCAGCTTTTTCTACATGGTGAGCTCTACGACAGACAGCCACTCAGTATAGGGCATAAACAGTGCTTCCTGAGCTTGCTTTGGCAACAAGCATGACAGAGCAACACCGCCTCTGGGCAAGGCCTTCCATACTTTTTTCTTCTTTTTTTCTTTACACTTTTTTATTATTAATTCATTCATTTTACATCTCATTATCCCATCCCTTATATCCTCCCTCCTTCCCTCCCTCCCTCCCATTTTCCCCTTACTCCCCTCCCCTATGACTGTGACTGAGGGGGACCTCCTTCCCCTATATATGCTCATAGGGTATCAAGTCTCTTCTTGGTAGCCTGCTATCCTTCCTATGAGTTCCACTAGGCCTCCCCATCCAGGGGATGTAGTCAAAAATGGGGCACCAGAGTTCATGTGAAAGTCAGTCCCCACTCTCCACTCAACAGTGGAAAATGTCCTGTCCATTGGCTAGATCTGGGTAGGGGTTCAATGTTTACTGCATGTACATTCCTTGGCTGGTGCCATAGTTTGAGCAGGACCCCTGGGCCCAGATCTGCCCGTCATAATGTTCTTTTTGTAGGTTTCTAGGACCCTCTGGATCCTTCTATTTCCCCATTCTCCCATGTTTCACTCGCCTAAAGTCCCAATAGGATGTCCTCCCCTCTGTCCCAGTTTCCTGGTAAGTGAAGATTTTCATGGGACATGCATTTTGGGCTAGTGTCCAGATATAAGTGAGTATATACCATTTGACTCTTTCTGCTTCTGGGTTAAATCACTCATTATGATCATTTATAGTTCAATCCATTTGTCCACAAATTTCAGAAATTCCTTGTTTTTAAAGCTGAGTAGTATTTCATAGTGTAAATGTACCACAGTTTCTTTATCCATTCTACTGAGGGACACTTAGGCTGTTTCCATGTTCTGGCTATTAACATTAAGGCCGTTATGAACATGGTTGAACATATGTCCCTGTTGTGTTCTGGAGCTTCTTCTGGGTATATTCCAAGGAGTGGAATAGCTGGGTCTTGAGGAAGCCCTATTCCCAGTTTTCTGAGATAGGGCCAGATAGATTTCCAAAGTGGTTGTACAAGTTTGCATTCCCACCAGCAATGAAGGAGTGTTCCTCTTTCTCCACATCCTCGCCAGCATTGGTGTCGCTTGAGTTTTTGATCTTAGCCATTCTGATGGGTGTAAGATGGAATCTCAGAGTCGTTTTGATTTGCATTTCCCTGATGACTAAAGACGCTGAGCATTTCTTTAAGTGTTTCTCAGGGGCCTTCCATACTTTGACTTGGCGGTTAGTGAGCAAGTGAGTTTGAAAACCCTTTGTCTGTATAACTTTATGCTTGTCTCCCAAGATGCTATTTCTAAGTGAAAATCATTTGCCGGGCTGGAGAGATGGTGTCTTCTCAGAGAGCAGCCAAGGACAAGCGTTCTCTTCCCAGCAGCCATGCTAGATGGCTCACAGTCGACTGTAACTCCAGTTCCAGGGGACCTAGTGCCCCCAGCACCGGTATACACATGCTCATATACAGTCTCAAAATAAAATAACACAGGGCTGGGATTCGGATCGGTGCATTGCTCAGCCCTCCAGAAAAGCTTCTTAAAGCAGTAGTAGCAACTAACCCTGAGAACAACGGGGCGATGTGCAGCAAGGGAGGGACTTTGGGGCACTCAGCCTAAATGGACATCTTCATTAACCCTCCTCTCAAGCCAAGGATCTATGCAGAAGAGAAGACAGAAAGACGGTAAGGACCAGAGGTGGTAGATGGCTCCACAGAAACAGCATCCTCCAGACACACCAGGGACACACACGGAGCTCACAGAGACTGTGACCCTATGCACAGATCTGTACAGGTTCAAGTCAGACAAAAATCCCAGCTCAGAGAGGGGGAAGTGAACAAAAAGTCCCAACCCGACCCCAACAGAGAAGCTATTTACAGTCAAGATCTACTGGGAAAGGAAAATCTGTTTTCTCCACAGGAGTCACTGGGTACATGGACCCTACTCCAGGGCAGGCCCTACTCAGGAGTAGCCAACCAATATAAAACAGACGCCACGTTTTGTGTGTGCTTTCTGTTTTGGTTTGGTTTGTTTGTTTTGATTTTCATTTTTGCTTTTTGAGAGATACAGAGAAAGGCAGCACAGAGCTTTAGACAAAGTAAGGGAGAGAAAACATGAAGTTGGGTGGGAAGGGAAGGGGGGAAGATCTGGGAGGATGTGGAGGAGAGAAAGGAATAAGATCAAAGATATTTGAGAAAAATATTTTTTAAACATTTTATTCTTTGTGAATTTCACATCATGCTCTCTAATCCCACTCACCTCCCATCCTTTCCTCTACCCCTGCAGCCCCCCCAAAAGAAAACAAAAAGTAACAAACAAGCAAGCAAACAAACAAACAAACAAATAAATGTCTTGCTGTGGAAAACTGCAGTATCAACATGTCACACGGTACAAAAATGTAAAAACAACCAACCAACCAAACGACCAAAACCAAACCTAGATTTTCCCTCTAAAGCGTTTCAAAGTAAACGGCTGAGATCGTATGCCCGACGGTTTCCCCACGGATGTGTGGAGAGACTGCCCTTTCCTTATCCTAACAGACAACTACAGAAGGAACAAAAGGGTGACGCTAGAGTTTCTGGCAGGAAGCATGTATGTACTGTCACTCTTCTTATGTACTCACGCTTCAGGAAAAAACATTAAGGTATACACTGAAAATTCATAAAACCTAAAAACATAAATAAATGGTTTTCTTTATTTTTAATTTTTTTATTTTAATTTTATTAATTTATCCAGATTACAACTGGATTGTTATCCCATCAATAAATGATTTTCTTGAGAGAGAACTCTTACTACCTAGCCTACGTGGCCTCACACTCATGCCCCTTGCCCACAGCCCACTGCATGCTGGGATTGCAATTGCAACATTACCCTGGTTGTCATCCCAGTTCTATAAGCCAAACAATATGAATACCATACTCCCTTACTTATGTGCATTTTCCTCTTTTCTGGATAGCTGTTTATAATGGATGTATTATGTGGAAAACATTAAATATAATTAAACATTTTGCTTAAAATCAAAATAAATATGTAAGACCTTTGAAAGATAATAATTTAAAAAGGAAAAACACTTCGTAAGGACTCATACACAAGCATAAAGTCTAAAGTTTTGGTACACCATTAATCAAAACTTTAGCCCAGGTAATAGAAACAATACAATAAAGGAAATACTCACTTGAGTGACAAACATTTTACAAGAAGTCTTTGTCCAAAGTGCTCTTTGGGCACATCGGGAACACTGAGCCGTTCTATAGGTTCCTCCTACAGAGCGAGAAGTAACAGCGGAGTGAGCAGCATACCTCAGGGTTGACTCATTCATTCATTTATGTTTTGTTCTGTTTTCAAAGATTTATTTATTCATTATTATGTATACAGTGCTCTGCTTGCATGTACACCTGCAGGCCAGAAGAGGGCATCAGATCACATTATAGAGGGTAGTGAGCCACCATGTGGTCGCTGGGAATTGAACTCAGCGCCTCTGGAGGAGGCAGTCAGTGCCCTTAACCTCTGAGCCATCTCTCCAGCCCTCACGGTTTATTTTTAAGACTTTAAGCATCCTAATGCTCTCAGTCTTCAGTAAAACACAGGAAAGAATGCCACACTTGTCTATAAACAGAAGCCAAATACACATCCCAAATATACTTAGTCACAGACGTTCCTCATTGAAAGTAAATCCACTAGTATTGAAAGCATGCCTAACTCACAAGTCCCATGGCTGTCTGCTTCCAACGTCACTGTAATACCACATACAAAGCATATCCCAAGAGACATATCTTAATGGTCACCTGCGAGCCTGCACAAGGTAGGTGAGGGCTTTGCCACTGAGATACATCCTTGGCCCATTTTACTTTAGCCTGTAACAGGTTCTTACTAAGGTAGCCCAAGTAGTCCTTAAACTTGTGATCCTCCTGCCTCAGCTTTCCAAGCAGCTGGGATGGCAGGAATGTACCTGGCCTCCTTTGCTTCTTTACATACAAAGGCTTTACCTCATCTGGTGACGGATGCAAAGCAAACAGTTCTTTGTGACGGTTTGATTTCCTTTGGTCATCATTCTGATGGTCTATTTCTTCATTTGGCGTTCGATCAAGTAAATTAGGAAGCAAGGCATCAGGAAGAGAATTTTTTAAGTCAAAGATACTGCAGGCCCAGCTACCCCGTGGAGTGTCATCTATTGACATCGAGCGTCTTTTAAGGTCATCCTGTCATGAAAAATATTAAATTATAAATATTAATATATTAATTAACTAAAAAATACCGTCTTAAAGTCACTTAAGAATAAAAACATTACTTGTTCATCCTGGTAGCTGTTGCCATCCGGAACTTCATCAGATTCGAAGACCTGTCTGGGCAGTCCTTTCTGTCTTTCTTTCTGCTTATCCAATGTGTTAGGGTTAAATCCTGTTCCCAGTTTATGGTATCTATTCAAAATAAAATCAGTCTCTGAAAAATCTCTCTCTCTGAGCATCATCATGCAATAATTACTTATATATGATAATTATTTCTTCACACAAACACGACTGGGATCTACCCTGGCAGTTCTGAGTGTGCTAAACCAGGATTGAACAACTGCCTGCCCAAAGCTCCTTTAATTCAAATAAAGAGCAGATTACCTACTTCTAAAAGTAAATCCTATTTTTCTTGACCATTTTGTTTAATGAATTTAAGTCTCACAATTTTTATGAAACCTAATTTAATAACATTAAAAATTCCACTAGGTAATTTTTTTTAAAAAGATTTACTTATTTTCTTTTTATGTGGTCATGCATATGCCCTGTGCCTGTGATTCCTAGAAGCCGCCACAGAATAACTTCAAACTGGATTTCCAGATGGTTGTGATGTTGGGGCCAGGAACCAAACCTGTGTCCTCTTCAGCAGCACCAAGTGTTCTTAACCACTGGAGCCGTCACTCCAATCCGTCTACTTAGTATGTTAAATTATTATACTAAACAAGCAACTTACTTTCTGATCACAATTGCCCAATCTTCTGTGTAACTTCTTATACAATCTCTAACATGTGGATCCATTTCACTATTAAAAAAACAACAACAAAATATATTTACAATCTAAACAGAAAAATAAAACATACATAGATTTATTAGAAACATTTTCCAAACAGGTTCCAAGGGAAGAATACAGAAATGAATTTTGTAAAATTTTTGTTGCAGTTCTTTTTATAGTAAGAAATACCATGAAAGTATGATTTAAGTAATGAAAAACAGCCTTCCTGCAGTTACACTAAAATAGAACAAGGTAAATGCCTCCTTACCTTTCTTCAGGCACAGCTGAAACAAGGGTCCTGCAGTCCCTAGGGCTATATACAACTTCAATGTCATCTGGAGGGAATTCAACCAAGTCCCTCAGAGGCCCAGAATCCACAGCTAAAGGGTGAGTGATGAGGTAATCTTCCAAATCCACGGGGTCGACTGCTTCAGTAAGGGGCACCTTAGAGAAAGGGTGTGTGCAAAGGAAGAGGTCAGTAAGAATCTGACAACTTGGAAAAAGAAACAGAAAGAAAGCCATGTGTTTTTAACCTAGTTTTTTGCAAAATCTCAGCAGATGTGCAAACCCACTGAGAACCACCATGAAAAAAAAGACTTTGTTGCCACCTTACCCTACAAGGATGCTAAAAGAAATCCCCTAGGCAGAGAGGAAGGAAACGCTGCCACTCATCTGGGGCATGTCTACTGTCAATATAAACTGTCCAGTTGCCGGCATGCCTCAGAGGTTCTGGCGTAATCCAGGCGTGTTAGTACAACCTACAATCCCAGCACTTGAGAGGCAGCGAGGGGATCACAAGTGTGAAGCTGGTGGAGGAACTAGTGAAAAACCCTCCCTCAAACTAAACATGAATTGTGTGGGGCTCAGAGGAAGGATGAAAAAATACGAGACAGAGGTTTGTTTCTGAGGTGATGAAAAGTTCTGAGTGGTGGTACATCAGGGAATTCATTAGTCTCATGTAATTTAACTCTTTAAAGTGTTAGACTATATGGTACAACTCAATGAAACCATGTTTTAAAAATTGGATAGATTTACCCATTGATGGAAACAGAGAAGAAATACATCTACAAGAAAACAAATAGGACATGGGGAAGGAAGCAAATCTGCCTTAACTTCTAAATAAGCCAAGGGAGTAAACAGAGTTCGAAGTTAGAAGGCTGAGTTGGGAAGAGCACAAGAAAAGGGAGATTCCTGGTCAGGGAAGGCTTTCGTGGGACACGCCCCTTGGGCTAGTGTGCAGATATAAGTGAGTATATACCATTTGAGTCTTTCTGCTTCTGGGTTAACTCACTCATTATGATCATCTCTAGCTCAATCCATTTGTCCACAAATTTCGGGAATTCCTTGTTTTTAATAGCTGAGTAGTATTCCATAGTGTATATGTACCACAGTTTCTTTATCCATTCTTCTACTGAGGGACATTTAGGCTGTTTCCATGATCTGGCTATTATGAATAAGGCTGCTATGAAAATGGTTGAGCAAATTTTCTTGTTGTGTGCTGGTGCATCTTCTGGGTATATTCCAAGGAGTGGAATAGCTGGGTCTTGAGGAAGCCCTATTCCCAGTTTTCTGAGATAGCACCAGACAGATTTCCAAAGTGGCTGTAGTAGTTTGCATTCCCACCAGCAATTAAGGAGTGTTCCTCTCTCCCCACATCCTCTCCAGCATGTGGTGTCGCTTGAGTTTTTGATCTTAGCCATTCTGATGGGTGTAAGATGGAAACTGGGACAGAGGGGAGGACATCCTATTGGGACTCTAGATGAGAGAACCATGTGAGAATAGCAAAGTAGAAGGATCCAGTGGGTCCTAGAAACCTACAAGTAGAACATTATGATAGGCAGATTTGGGCCAAGGGGTCCCGCTCAAACTAAGGCAACAGCCAAGGACAATACAGGTGGTAAAATTTAAACCCCTACCCAGATCTAGCCAATGGCCAGAACAGTCTCCACACTTGAGTGGAGAGTGGGATATGACTTTCTCACGTACTCTGGTGCCTCACATTTGACTATGTCCCCTGGAGGGGGAGACCTAGTGGCACTCAGAGGAATGACAGCAGGTCACCTAGAAGAGACTTGATACCCTATGAGCATATACAGGGGGAGGTAATCCCTCTGAGGAACAGTCATAGGGGAGGGGAATAAGGGGAAAATGGGAGGGAGGGAAGAATGGGAGGATACAAGGGATGGGATAACCATTGAGATGTAACAAGAATAAATTAATAAAATTAAAAAAATAAATAAATCCACACATGACAAAAAAAAAAAAAAAAAAAAAAAAAGGGCAGAAAACTCTATGGACCTAAGATCAAAGCCTGCCTGCTGATGCTCTCCCAGACTCCGATTTGAATAAACCAACTATAAAATAGTTCTTGAAACCAACATGGAAATAACATGTACCAGTGTGTAGATGACAGCAGGAAATTATCATTGATACAGATAAGTGCAGTTAGTAAATGGAAATGCAGTTAGTAAAGAAATGCCAACGTGTGTAGTATTTGCTTGGTCTCGGTGTATCTCAAGACTCCTATAATTAACAAGCACCATTCAAAGACACTACAAAGAAACTGAATCCTACAAGCATTGCACACCCTTTGAAAAATTACTGTTGCTAAGAAATTTGGAAATTGGAGACTGGTAGAAAAGGGGAGGCAACAAAAAGCAGAATGCTTAAAATGAGAGAGAGAGGAAAAAAACAAACAAAGCAGCAAATGTGAATATTGACAGGGCTGAATCAGTAAGAACACATTTTTTAAAAGATGGCATTTTTCAAAAAAGGGAAACTGCAAAAGTATTTAAGTAACTGGGATAATAAATCTTGTGCATAAATTTGAGCTGGATTTAGTCAGTAACACTGTGCATCTTCTCTAGCCACAGTCAGCTGCGTGAACATGGGAAGCAGCAACTTGAATGTAAAAAGAGCAGTGGTTGTGCCAAGGGTGAAATGACATGAGAGGAGGCTGACGAAGTCCAAGGGTAGATGTAAGAGAGCAGTTAGAATGCTCTAGAAGTACGTTCTTTACTGAGGAGGGAAGAGAACAGCAAGGGAGGAGCACACACACACAAAAAAGTGAGTGGAGTTGTGGTGTAAGGGTCCTCAGGGTCAGGACGGCTGGCATCAGGACACCATTAAGAGAGATTACATATGAGTTACAGTTATTTATAATAAAATAAAATAAAAACAGATCTGGCTGGGTGTGGTAGAGCACGCCTTTAATCCCAGCACTCAGGAGGCAGAAGCAGGCCTGAGTTACAAAGCGAGTCCAGGACACCCAAGGCCACACAGAGAAACCCTGTCTTGAAAAACCAAACCAAACCAAACCAAACCAAACCAAACCAAAACAAAACCAGATCTGGTGAAAGATTAACATGAAGAAAGGCAGAGCTTACAATATCAATAACATACTCAAGGGACTACCTGTATGCACACTGAAATTACCCAGAAATCCATGTATTTGGGAAGACTTTCCAAGTAATATTGTTCATGAAAGTAAATTCCTGTTTTAAAGTTTTAGTAACAGAAATATTTATGGCACGTTACTGCAGGTCAATCAAATTCTTCCCCCCCCCCCCCCCCCCGCAATAGGATATGTTTGTTCAATAATCAGTATGTTTCCTTAGCTACAATAAAGTAGACTCCCATTGTTTGTGTTTTGTGCTTGAACTAGTGTCTCACCTTCACCGTGCCTCCTTGCACCTCCTGAGACTCAGATCACAGCATTCCAGCATTGATTAATCCCTGCTTACAGAGATTCAAACTGCAGAGTGAGGGCCAATAGCAAAGGTGGAGACTGGTGTAGAGCCCAAATTACTGCTCTTTTTTGTTGTTGTTGTTTTGTTAGTTTGTTTGTTTTGAGGGAGGGTTTCTCTATGTAACCCTGGCTGCCTTAGACTCACTATGTAGACCAAGCCGGCCTCAAACTCACAGAGATCCACCTGCCTCTGCTTCCCAGAGTGCTGGGATTATAGGCGTGCACCACTGCACCCGGCTGACTTACCTCTTCAGTACTTTTTCATGTCTCCTCAGTAAAGCATTTGTAACACTCATTGGCTAAACTACGCTACTTACTGTGGTGTGGTGGGATATATTGCCGACAATGTTGAGGTTTTTGAGCAGCTGCGGGGAACCACTGTATTGTCCAGAGATCTGCTTCCTAACTTCAGCAGCAACAGTTCTATAACAAAAAAAGTAATACATTACAAACACAGGAGCATAGCCAATGTATGTGTGTGTATGTATGTATGTACGTACATATGTACATTTAAGAAAATAAAACTCATTTATAATGGAGGGAAGTACATTAACATTTCATTTATAAAATAACAAGGTCTCAGTATATTAAAACTAAATTCAGCTAGAGTGCTGGCCCATGCCTGTAATCCCAGCACTTTGGAAGCAGAGGCAGGTGGATCTCTGTGAGTCCATGGCCAGCCTGGTCTGCAAACTGAGTCCAGGAGAGGCAGGGCTACACAGAGAAATCCTGTCTCAAAAAACCAATAAACCAAACCAAACCAAACCAACCAACCAAACAAAAAAAACAAGGAAGGCAGGCAGGCAGGCAGGAAGGAAGGAAGGAAGGAAGGAAGGAAGGAAGGCAGGCAGGCAGGAAGGAAGGGAACTTGCTCTGTAAGGCAGGCTGACCTTGAACTCATCAGAACGTCTTTTTTAATACTGATGGAAGATACAAGCAGTACATCTAATTTTTACACGGCTGTTTTTAATGTAATATTTTAGGAATATAATCTATGAGAGAGTGTAAGCTATAAAATATGTTAAAATGTATATAAAGATTTAAAATAAATGCTAAAATAGCCTATACATAAAACTATGATAAGACTTGGGAGAAAAGAGTTCTTTTCTAATATTACTACCTTCCCATTTATGCCCCAGCTGTTTTCTATTTTTACTTAACTAATAAACAATGTCCCCACACCCAGGCGATAAGAGTTTCCCTAACCCTGACCCAATTTCTTTCTTTAGTCTTTCCCATTATTGTTTTATAATCTCTCATACTGGTTGAGATTCGGTGCATGCATACACCGTGTCTAGGTCAAGCCCACCCCATTCCCTCTCCTTCAATCCCTCCACATGGCTTTTCCCGCTTTCTTTCTTTAGCACTCGGAGTCTCTCAGTTCTGCCCACAGTGCATGAGTCCAGCGTCTCAGCAGCAGCATTCCTCGTCTTGTCAATGAACACAGATTGTTTGCTGAGAACTGTTGCCTCTCGTGGTAACCAGCTCAATTTGTACGCCATTTAAAGGGTAAAACTCAGATGACAAGATCTTCATGCAAACTTCTTGGCTTAGCACAGTTAAACACACCACACCTCTTTAAAACTTCTAGAAAATGAACCAAACCTAATTTTCATTCCTTGTCATTTTCTGTTTCATGTATACTCTATTAAAAAGGTAGTACTTAATTTATCTTTTGTCCCTAACATATTTATGGGAGGGTGCTATCCAGTTGGTAAAATGCTTGCCTCTGGCACATGAGAATCTTCCTTTGACACCCAGCACTGGAAAGCCAGGCCTGTTGACACACCTGTGACCCAACGCTTGAGCAGGGGACAGAGATTAGTGGGTCCCTGAGGCTCCTTAGTCAGATAGCCTGAACCAATAAGTCCGACTGCAGTGGGAGACCATGTCTCAAACAAGGTAGGGCATGATCTAGAAAAAATGCCCTAAGTCGACCTATGACTTAAACACATGCACGCGCGTGTGCACACACACACACATATATACACACACACAAAGTATACATCCACAAGTACATCCCACATGAGTCCGCATGCTCTTGCGCTCTCTCTTTCCCCCCTGCCCCCCCCCCCTCTCTCTCTCTCACACACACACACACACAGGCTCTAGTACTCAAAGCCGTATGAAAGCTCTGTGCAGTATACACTACACATAAATTCCTGACAGATGCACTGCTAAGGCGCCACCATAATAGACAAATCTTAATTTGAAAAATCAGGCAATAGAATTCAGAAATTCTAAGCCTTTAGAGTATGTGTTGGCCCTTACATAGTAGTATTTTGAATTTATTTAAATAATAGTATTTTATAAACAAAAATAGTTTGGACATTCAAATAGACTTATAGTTTATTAATGACTAAAATCCTCAGTTTCCACAAAACTATCAGACAAAATATTCAGTGAGTTCCAAATCATGTAATAAAATAACTTTACCCTTTACATTAATGAGACTTTTCAACATAGGTCACAAATGCAGCAAAGACTACCATCCACACACTTTGTGCGATTACATCACAGTGCCTTTATCTAATCTCTATCCTGTGATTCTCAAGCAACTACTTCTCTATTTTATAAAATTCTCCTTCTATTCTTTGACTCTATATCAAAAAGTTAACCCTATTTCCTCCCAGTGTCCATGTCCATAAAGTGGTGCCTCCTCGATGACCCGGTGTGTGTGCAGGCGTAACAATAGCTCTAAGACTGTGCTCAAGCTCACAGTTGGAGTTAGAACCTCAATTTCCAATTGAGCTTCAAGAAAAAAAAATCTCATTTTCCAAAAATTACCCACGTTTAATGTACTACTTCTCTCTACTTTATCTCTTTGGTCTTTTTTCTTCTTCTATAACAAACATTCCATACACATTTCTTAGAGATGGCTATAAGGTAAATATGCAATTCTGAGTGTATGGTTCTGACATAAAAGCTTTTTCTCTAGGGCTCCAGATACTGAACTGCTCATTTTTTACTTTATATTAATGCCTTGAAAGACTAAACCATGATTCATAACTGACAAAACTTGGAAGCAGCTAAGCTGTATCTCAGTGACTGACTAGATAAACAAAGTATGTCACATCCACGTAATAAATTACTCATTTGTGAAAGGAGAGGGTTATATTAACCAAAAGAACAGTCTCGAGTGAAAAAAAAACTGTCTAGAAAGGCTATATATTATGTGATTTCTGCTTATGACATACTGAAATAGGCAAACCTATGTCTGGAGTAGAAACAACAGCTCTAGGGGCTGGAGGGGGAAAGGAGCAATGAGTCTGCGGAACACAGGGCATTTAGAGGACTGTCCTAGCTGTCTTTCTATTGCTGTGATCTCCATGACAAAACACAACCTGAGGAAAGAACTTCTGAAGCAGAGGCCATGAAGGGTGCTGCTTGCTGGCCTGCTCAGCCTGCTTCTTTATAAACGCAGGGATGACACCATCCCAGCCACCCCAATCACTAACGAAGAAAATGTCCCACAGACCTTGCCTATGGGCAATCTGACAGAGGTATTTCCTCAATCAAGGTTGCTTCTTCTTCCCAGATGATCCTAGCTTGCATCAAGTTGACAAAACAAACAGGAAAAAAAAAAACAGTGTAGGGAGGAAAACTTTCTATGTGACATTATAATAGTGGCTTTATATCATTATAAATCAGTCATAACCCCTGCTGTAATCTGCGGACCTTAGTCAATAGTAATGTAGACTAACACTGGCTCATTCAATCAGATCAGATGCTAATCGTAAGAGAGCCAGTGAGAGGCCAGTAGTAACATAGCAGAAGTCACCATGTTTCCAGAATTTTAAAAGTAAAAATCTGGGCGTTTGGGGCTGGAGAGGTGGCTCAGAGGTTAAGAGCACTGACTGCTCTTCCGGAGGTCATAAATTCAATTCCCAGCAACCACATGGTGGCTCACAACCATCTATAATGAGATCTGGTGCCCTCTTCTGGCTTGCAGGAAGAATACTGTATACATAAGAAATAAATAAATAAATTTAAAAAAAAATCTGGGCCTTCACATTCCAACAAGCTACAGTTAGACAGAAAAAGGAGATTTACTGAGTGTGGGCATATTGAGCAAGGGAGAAAGAAATGTGAAAAGAAACATCAGTTAACTAGGAGCACATAGGGGAGGAAGAGAAGATCAGAGGTTAGAGTTGAAAACTGCAGAGGGGACATAATCTTCTGAGAGAGAAAACAGACTGAGGAAAGGACAGAGGGTAACTCTGCAATGTCTGCAGAGAAAGACTAGAGCAGTCCCTCTAACTGAGGACTCCGTTAACCCTTCTTCTTTTTAAACTGGAAGGTGGGCAGGTGCATGCAGTGCTGATTGTGGGTGGAGTTCAGAGGGCAGAATCCCTCTCCCTCCTCCCACCTGGTAGGCTGGGGAATGACCTCAGTTCATGGACCCTCCATCAGTCCTGTTAATGGAATCCACTTAATCAAATAATTTTCTTTCTTTCTTTCTTTCTTTCTTTCTTTCTTTCTTTCTTTCTTTCTCTTTCTTTTTCAAGACAGGGTTAACCTGGCTGCCCTCACAGCAATCCACCTGCCTCTGCCTCCATATGTGCTGGGATTCATGCTTAAAGACCTTATATTTCCGATCTATTTGTCAAAACTGACATAACAAAAGAAAAAAAAAGAAAGAAAACCAAGTTCAACTTTTTATGTTTTTGTTACTATACAGTCCTGGCTGGCCTGGAACTTCCTTCTGTAAACCAGGCTGGCCTAGAAGTCGCAGAGATCCACCTGCCTCCTCCTCCCACATGCTGGGATTACATGTGTAAGACACCATGTTCATTCTCTGAGATGTGAGAAAGAGAATTCAGTTCTGCTTTACCATTACCCATTAATTGACAGGTTCAGTGTTAAGGAGAGAAGCAAATGAGACAGCTACTTCAGAAAGCTATCCTCTTTTACTCAATAGCAGATACACACAAGACAGGTGTGTATCCTCAGTGGATAGATAGGTGTGTATCCTTAGTGGGGTGGGGCCCACTCAAGGACCTAACTCCATTTTGTCAATTTTACCTGTGATTTTCTTTTCTTCTGAATTCTCCTGAGTCAGTCCATCCTACAATTACCCTGGACTCCAGAAACAGCTGATCTGGTTAATAAATACCTCTACAATAAAAGGACAAAACCTCCCCCAAGCAACAGTCTCACAGACAGATGACCACATGATGAAAGTGCCCAGCTAAGCAGGAGCCATTACCCTACTGCCATAATGGAACCAATTACCCTGAAGACAGAACTAAGGCTGAGCCCTGAGAGGAACCATCTTCTCAGGACGGGAGCTGAGTGATAAAGATGTCCCTGGAGCTTTGCAGGGACAGCCTCCCTTCTCCCCACCCCCTCCCACACACACCTTGGTTTGTTTTTGGGGCACAGGGTTTCACCATGCATCCCAGGCCGGCCTCCGATCTCAGCAACATGCCTGCCTCGGCCTCCTGAGTGCTGACTGAAGACAGGCTCCACCACATCCACCCGGCTCAGAGGCACTTTCGAGATAAACATCGCCCACACCACCACCTGAGATTATCCGCTCAGCCACATCACCAGGCCTGTAAACCACAACTTCGCCTTTTTACATTCTTCTATAAAAACCTCAAAGCCCTGTTAGCCCCTTAAAGGCAGATCTCAGGCCACTAGCCTGTTCTGTTTTCCCTATCCCCACACCAGTTAAAATGCCTCTCGTACTTTTCACCACTGTCTCTGCAGTTTCAGGACAGGTGGCCAAGCCTCTCCTGCCCAGAGCCCCAGAGGTAGGCCTCTGCAAATACTACAAATATGTCTTACTTCCGCATGCTGCCATGTCCCTGAAGGGAAAATCAGTAATAATTAAAATAAGATGTAGTAATGCAAAAAAATAAATCATTTCAAAACAAGCCATATCAGCAAATGTTGGCTGCCCAGACAAGGGGCCTGTTTCAACCTCCTAAATAAGCCCTCAGCCAACAATCTCTTAACCAAACCATAACCCAACATATGCAAAAAAAAAAAAAAAAAAAAAAAAAAAAAGACAAATAATAATCAACTTAAAACCCTTTACCTTCAGTTACTCTTTCCAGCCATTTTTCTTACTCCCAGTGACAATTTATAGTATAAAGCAAACCAAGTAAGGCTTTTGATTTTCACATCAGTAAGCTATTAATACAAACTGCAAAGTGCAAAGAATAAAGTAGGTCAAATGTCTTGGAGTTACTTATGGTCTTCAATTATAATACAAAAAATTCCTACTTCCCTCCAAGAAAAAAATAATCCAAAATTGTATCTATTTTTTTCCCCCCAAATCTCCAATTCTACAACCTCCCTCACTGCTAACACTAACCACAGTTTGCCACAAGAGATGACTGCGTTGGGCTGGCCAGCAGAAGACACAGGTCAAACCACGAGAAGTAAAATATGTTCTTTTACCGAAAAAGGGTGGGTTTTCCGTTTTGAATTTGGAGGTCTTGAAGCACTGCTGTAACATATAAATTTAAAAAGAACGTGTAATGGCAAGAATGGAAGGCAGTTAACATGAGAATCATTTTCACCGAGGAGAACTGAAGAGAACTGTTTTAATGAGAGGGAATTTTGAACTACAGAGTAAGATTCTGCCCTAGAGTAGACAAAACAGGGCTGGCTAGAACTGTAGGTTTAACAAGACAAGAGAAGAGGAAACAAACTGCCTGGAAATCTACTTCATCTAGCTCACACAGCCAGAGAAAACCCAAGAGCTGCCTTTCCCTGTCTGCTGAAGAGTGCCTTTAAGGTTTTTACCAGCAAAGCTATGACTGAGTAGGAAGAAGAAGGAGAAAGCAAGCTGCTCCTCTAAGGGCTGTCCCCTCCAGTCCGCTTCAGGTAACCCAGAAGGAAGAAGCCATCTTCAGAGAGCTCCTGATGTCCCAGTGCGGGACCCACCAGCCACCAGTACGGCTGGGGGAGGGAAGGAGGTCAGTGTGCAGAGGGAAACAAGGAGAGATGAAGCTTCCAAGCTATGCTCACACTGAAGGTCTGGCCAACACTTACATTTACATTTTCTCTCTCAGGCGACTGTTTACCAGGGCCCGGGCCTCCTATTCGATTCACTTCAGTACAATCCAGATTTTCAAAGCAAGCAAGAAAAGGTCTGGTTGCCAGAGAAGATGCTGGGATTTTATTAACGTGGTTGTCTGAGTGAGAATGGCCTCCATGCGCTCCTGTGTTTGAATGCTTGGTCCCCAGTTAGAAGAACTGTTTGGGGGGGGGGGGGATTAGGAGGCGTGTCCTTGTTTGAGGAGGTGTGTCACTAAGGGTGTGCTCTGAGGTTTCAAGAGCCCATGCCATTCCCAGTCCTGCACTGCCTCACTGCCTCCATCTTACAGACCAGGGTGGAAGCTCTCAGCTTCTGCTCCAGCGCCATGCCCGCCTACCCTGCCACCTCACTCCCGGCCATGGTGATCATGGGCTCACCCTCTGAAATGGAAAGCCAGCCCCCAGTTAAGTGCTTCCTATTATAAGCTGTCTTGGTCACCGTGTCTCTTCACAGCAGTAGAAATAATTAAGACAGGTGCTTAAAGAAGTCACTGAATTTACCCACAGTCCAACTCATACTGGAACAGAAGCTTCACAACTAGCTTCTTGGGGTAACAAAACCCCCAAATTTAAAGGACATCACAGCCAAAATAACAGACCGATGTGTCTACTGTCAAGATGATAATTTACACTAGCTACCAGCTGCCCTATTAGAAAAATGGAAACACAAACCAAAGGCACACTGCCTGGAAATCACTGACATCCTACCAGCCCCAGGAAGACCTAATGTTTATCTCTTAATTTTTGTCAAAATTTTTGCTAGCTAACTGTAAGCCTTCCCTTGCAAAACAGGAAAAGCTTAAGTTTAAGAGGACTTTTAGAAGAAATTACCCCTCGGGTTGGCATTCCCAGATCTGTCTAAAATAAATGGTTTTAGTCTCATGGTTCAAAACTGGTGTATGGTGGGACAGAGGTATGGCTCAGTGTGTAAAGGTGTTTGCCTCTGAGTTCAATAAGGTGGAAGTTTATATGGCGGAAGGAGAGAAAGTGATTCCACAGTCACCTATCATCTGACTTCCACGTGCCCACATGCATCACGCTACACACCATGTGAGGAATACAATGGAGGTTACATGCAGCCTGGAGAGCCTGCCATTGACAAAACTGAAGGGACTAATTTAAATGTAAAAGTCACATTGGTCAATTGTGGGAGGACTCATAGAAATGATCGTGACCTCTGTCTGTTTGCTGTGCCCCACACATCAGAGCTTCCCAGATAGAAGCTCAAGGTTCTTCCTAATTAAAATGCTACACGGATGGTCTTTCCACAGAAACCAGCTCTGAAACTACACCTTAGTATGGAGAATAGCAGGTAATAAAATATCATCAACTGAGGGAAGATGGTGTCAACTCTTACTACCTTTCATCTCCTATAGGGATTATAACTTTATCCTATAAACCAGAGATTGGGTGTACTTAAAAGCTGGGAAGTTAGGGCTCCCCTCAGGACCAACCAACCCCAGTTAAGACAGGATATTATATAATCTCAATACTACTTAATACTATTCATTCCTCCCTTATACGGTGCCTGGATTCACTGTGTAGCAGCTATTTTCTGGACACATTCATCCTTTGTTCCTAAACTGCCAGCTGCCAGTCAGGGTCCCGTATCTTCCTAGTAGTTGTGTGAAACCGTGTCGGTGCTAATGCGCTGTAGAGGTCATAGGTTGCCAGGAGTAGGCTAGTGCCCTAACTTTACTTCTTTCATAATTGTTTTACTACAAAATCTTAAAGCATTTTTAATTATGACATATAAATTATTAATGAAATCAGTATCACTGGCATTCCCAATTTTTGTTTTGTTTTCGAGGGAGGGTGTCTCTGTAGCCTTGGCTGTCCTGGACTCCCTTTGTAGACCAGGCTGGCCTCGAAGTCACAGAGATCCACCTGCCTCTGCCTCCCCCCAGTACTGTCAGTTCAGGCATGCCCCACTGCGCCCAGCAACAGTCTCAAGTTAAGTAGCTCAGAGAATGTAGGTTTAATGTCCTAGAGAATCTAGGCTAAAACATAGCTAAGCAAGGAGGGACCAGAAGAGTAAGACACAAAGCACAGCTATGGTTGTGTCTTACAACACAGTTGCATTAAATTCACTTTGAGTTTCTGGCTAACACAAAAGAATGTTAAGTATTCAAAAGGCAAAAAAGCTACATAAAGGAAGAAAGCAATTCGAAGCCTCCTTTGGCTTCAGTGTGAGCCTTAGTAACTCACTTGGCCTTTTTGACTCTGACATGATGAATCCAGGCACCTTGTAAGTTACAGGAGGAATGAACAGTATTAAGATAGTGAATTTGTGTCTGTGTGCATGTGCATACAACGGCGCAAGAGTGGAGGTACACTCAGAAGTGCATATGTGAAGATGCCCATAAATTTTTATTTTGGCTTATAGTTTCGTTCACTTAGTACATGGCCATTTGGTCCCATGTGCCTGGCAAAACATCATGGTGGCAGAGGTGTGTGGCAGAAAAGCTTCTCCATGGTGGACAAGAAACAAAGAGAAGAGACACGAAGAGGCTAGAGCAAGGTACAGCCCCTAGGGACACACCCACTGTTCTACTTCCTCCAATCAGCCCCCATAGCCTACCACTTACCACCTCCCAATTATGCCACCATGTTATGGATCCATCAAGTAAATTAACCTCATTATGTCAAAGCCCTCGTGGTGTAATCTGCTCTAGAGAGTCTAGAGACTCTCCCAGGTGCGCTTCACTAACTACCTGGGCCTATTAATTCAAGTTGACAATCAAGGCAAACTACCTTTCTTTGAACTGCAATCTCAAACTGAGCATGCTCAGGAGCACCCTCCTTCACTGAGCACGCTCAGGAATGTGCTCAACCCTGAAAGTCTGACTTATATGAGTATGCACAGGCTCCCAGAAAAAAATCCCCATCCTGCCTTTGCTCAAGAAAGGCAAAGTTTTGGAAATAACTTTCGTGTTCTCCTTGCCTGCTCCAGATAATCATCTTTCTTCACTTGTTTTGGCATGCAGGCTCCACAAGAGTAGATCAAACAGGGAGTAAGTTAATCAATGGTGGCAACCTACCAGTAGAGATGAAAAACCTGGTCTTAACTGCAATGCGCTCGATTCAAGCTATAGGGAAGCCCAAGGACTATAATAATTTTCTTTTTGTATTATTATTAAGTTTGCTTATTTTTAATTTATTCACTTTACATCTCAGTTGTAGAGTGCCCTTCCTCATCTCCTCCTGGGCCCACCCTCCTTCCTCTTCCCTTCTAACCCCCTTCCCTTAGTCCTCAGAAATGAGGAGCCCTCCTCCCCTACCATCTGACCCCAGCCTATCAAGTCTCATCAGGACTGCCTGCATCCTCCTCCTCAGTAGGCTGCCATGTCCACTCACCAGGGGGAAGTGATCAATGAGTGGGCAACAGGGTCGACGTCAGAGGCAGCCCCTACTCCCCACACTGTGGGATTCGCATGGAGACTGAGCTGCTTATCCACTGGGTCTGCACAGGGGTCTAGGTCCTCTCCACGCATGGTCCTTGGTTGGCGCATCAGTCTTTGTAGGTCCCCTGGGCCCAGATTTGTTGGCTCTGTTGTTTTCCTTGTGGAGCCGCTGTCCCTTCAGGCCCTTCTGTCCCAACTCTTCCTTAAGTCACCCTGTGCTCTGCGCCAAGTCTGGCTGAGAATCTCAGCATCTGCTTCCATCCCCTGCTGGTGGAGTCTTTCAGAGGACATCCATGGTAGGCTCCCATCCTGTTCTCTCTCTTCACGCACTTCTGGTGTCTACTCTAGTTGCCCTTCTGAATGAGACCTGAGCATCCTCCCTAGGGTCCCAGGGTCCTCCTTGTTAATTTAGCTTCTTCAGGTCTGGGTATTGCAATGTGGTTCTCCTGTATTATGTGGCTAATATCCACTGTATAATCATTTTCTTTGACAGAAACATAAACAAATTGCAAAGTGGGTTTCTCTGGCATAGCAGAAAGGGAGCATAGAGACATGGTGGGAGGAAAAGTGGAGTGAGGTGTGAGGAACCTGGGTTCTCAAGCATGAGCAGTTAGGGTTCGCTAACAGCTCCACATCCTCCCGAGGCTCCGCTGCTATGGTATGGACCTGAAATGTGCTGCGCAGGCTCCTGTTCCTAACCCTACCCCAGCCATGGCACTATTCTGACAGGGTCCTGCTGGTGGAAGAAAGTCACCAGAGGTGGAACTCTGGAGGTTGTACCCACAGCCGGTTCCAGCCATTGGCACATTTCTGACACTTTAGACTAAGCCACCCCACCATGCCATTCTGGCTCTGACACACCGCAAACCTCTGAATGGCTGAGTGAAAAGAAACATTTCCACAGTTGTTTCTGTCACAGCAACACTAAGTAACTAATGCAACTAGCAAGGTCAAGAAAACATCTCCCACGGCTCGGTACATGCCATTTATCTATTCTGTATAAATATATTTCAAGACAAGTCATTAAAGAAAATGCATATTCCCTAATTGTGCCCTATTTTTCTATCAAGAACTATTTTATTGCTATGATGCTGTTCTGAGATGGCTCAGAGGTTAAGAACACTAGCTGCTCTTGCAGTGGACCCAGGTTTGATTCTCAACACCCACATGGTGGCTTACAATCCTGTATAACTCCAGTTTCAAAGGATCAAACACTCTCTTCAGTCCTTTAGAGGTACCAGGAATGAATGTGATGCACAAACATACATGCATAAATAATAATAATAATAATAATAATAATAATAATAATAATAACAACAACAACAACAAAAACAATAATAATAAAGTGTTCAAACGTATCAAATAATTTAATTTTTTTTTTTGAAGGAACTATCTTTTTGTGGTAAGTGGCTACTATCCCAATGACTACAACTTAGCTCCTCCTGACAGGAAGAAAAAAAAAAGCCAATCAAAAGGCTGGACTTCGTCTTACTTAAGCCAGCCCTTCTAGAAGAATGCCTAGCACATACCAAGTGTTTAGAAGATGCTCATGAGCTAAGGGGCAGTAATAACAGAGAACAGTTCATAATTCCTTCCCTCAAGATCAGGTGAGCACTGACACTAGCATGGAGCAGCGGCTGGGGCTCCCTGAGGGTGGAAGTCAGCCCTGGCCTTACAGCCTCAGTGTCTGAGGCAATGTGGGAGAGAGAGAGAGGATGGAGACACAGAGGTATGGAGAGGGAACAAGCACGTGAAAGCGAACTTGGGAACTGTCTAGGATACGCTATGCCACAGCCTTCGGAGTAATCAATCTGTAAGAGTGGAGGGCTTGACTTACCTGAAAAGGAACATGCTTCGGCTATCACTGTAAGGTGGGATTTCAAGGGGTGACCTCAGTCTTCAGAAGGGTCTAAATAAACATCTACACGTTCCTTTAGAAGCCTGGTTGACCTCATTTTCATTCATTTTTATACCAAAGAGGATTTTGTTTTGTTTTGTTTCATTTGCTTTTCAGAGAGAGTTTCTCTGTGTAGCTCTGGCTGTCCTGGACTTGCTTTGTAGACCATGCTGACCTCAGACTCACAGAAATCCACCCGCCTCTGCCTCCTGAGTGCTGGGATTACAAGCACGCACCACCGTGCCCAGCTCCAAAGAGAATTTTTTAAAGGAACAACGGGCTTCAGATTCTCTTACTCAGAAGCAAACATAATTAAACATTTCTAATCCTCAGCCCACAAAACAGGTTTAGGACAGTTGTCCTAACTGGTTCTAGGCAGTGAAACTTGACGGTTTCTGGGCTTTCTGGGCCTGCTGAAATGTCAGTGTGGAGAGTCTGTAAGCAGGGTTTGGAGGGAGGAACGGAAGGGTGGGGGATGGTGTAACTGTACTATAACCTCAAAATATAAAAGAAATATATGTATACATTTTAAATATTTATTTATTATTTGTTATATTAAATTGTATCCATTCAGCCTACAAAGCAAATAACTGACACAGGGAGACTGAAACGTACTTTAAAGCTGCCAGCACTTCGCCGGGCAGTCTGAACTGATTCTAATCTACTCATAAACTAAACAAACTACTCTAAACCTTATAACATACATATATTTCAAGCACTTGCCACTGTGACCCCTGGGCCGGTCCTCGTCCAGTCCCCACTGTCCTCCTCCAACCGTCAAAAACCTTGTCCCTTTCCAACCGTCAAACTTTTCTCCTCCCCTCCAGGAAGTCTCTAATTTAATGTAAAAGTTTTAAACAATTTCAGATATGCAATCTGTTTACTTATCACAAAATAATTTCTATCTTTAGTATATCAGCAAAAGGCTGTTTTCTGGGAGTTACTGTAGAAACAAAGACAAAAAGATTTTGCAATAAAGAGAAAAATGAAACAGCAAAACACTGGCATAAGAAAGAAATCTTTAGCTGGGTGTGGTGGCATACACCCTTAAACCCAGCACTCAGGAGGCAGAGGCAGGAGGATCACTGTGAGTTCAAGGCCAGCCTGGTCTACAAAGTGAGAGTCTAAGACAGCCAAGGCTACACAGAGAAATCCTGTATCGGGGGGAAAGAAAGAAAGAAAGAAAGAAAGAAAGAAAGAAAGAAAGAAAGAAAGAAAGAAAGAAAGAAAGAAAGAAAGAAAGAAATCTTTAAAACAAAATATACAGAGGAAAGTTATATTCATTCATTAAAAATTCACAGAAAAAGAAAGGTTTTCTTAAAATTAAAAAAAAAAAAACAAAAAACAAAAAACAAAACCTCTCTCTTGCTACTACTTCCACCTGCACAGTGAAAACCCCTCAAATGGAAACTTTCAACCACTTAGTAGCTTCGCGGATATACTTCATACACAAAAAAAGAGGAAGCGCAAATCCTTGTTTATTAGGTGTGCACACATTACATAACACTATCTTTTCTTCATAACTTAAATTTGAAATCTTTCCCAATCAGCACATAAAATTAATACTAGCAACATCTTTCAAGCACTTAAGAGTGAGCCAAATCCTACACAGAGTACACTTACTATCCAGGAACACCCCATGAGCAGGCACTATATAAGGGCTCTGAAGTTTCAAGGTCATTGTGGTTACGTAACTAACTAGGAAAGATGCCAAGATGTGAGCACAGAGATGCCAAAATTAACCACTGTTAATCTACTTACGGTCTAGTCTATGGACAAACTGAAATGTATTTAACAAGCCTCTATTAGTGAATATTAGGCTATTTCTAGCTTTCCCAAACATTATCACTAGAACGAAAATTCTGCAAGGCAAAGATTTCTTTCTAAATGAAGAATTATGGGTGAGTTTTGTCATTCTTTTGGGCCTCTCACATTTCCAAATTTTCTGTAACAAATATTTTATAATGAGAAAAACAGGTTTAGAAACTATAAAGTATAAAGTAACAGGCCTAGCACTGAAAATGATAGGGGCAAGGTTTAAGTTCAGAGCTATAACAAGCCTAGCTATAAACACCTGTCATCCTAGCACTTTTAAAGGCAGGGGGATTGCCATAAGTTCCAGGGCGCCTGAACTACAGTGCAAGACATTGCCTAAAAAAGGAAAAAATAGTATGTGTGTGTTTATATATTATAAATAAAGTCAGATACCACAGATACACACTTCAATGGAATCACATTTCCAAAAGCAAACAATTCTGGTTATAGTTCATTATTTCTCTATTTTCCCAAACTTAGTTCTTCAGCTCAGATAAAGACAGTGAAAATGCCTACTGTACAAGCTAACGGGTTAACAAACAGAAGCACTGCAAGGGCGGCCACCATCGTTACACCCTGCCTCCTGCCTTTGGTGGGCGCTAAACAGAACTCTAAGTTGAGGCACTGTCTGGTTCACTTTCAGTGAACCTGTCTGAAGTCTCTAGAATGAGCCAGACAACCAGACCAGGCTGAGACGCAGACAACAGGGCAGAAAGGCCCTTCTGCTTGACGATCTCAGGACAATACTTGCCAAAGGCTTATGAGGCCCCGTGTTAAGGAGATGAGCACATCTGACAGACGGGGCATCTCAGTATGTCTTAACTCCTCTGCCAACACACAGTAACAACACTGCTGCCCACTTTATGGAATATATTAAGTTATAGTGAAGAGCGAGAAAACAGCAACAGCAAAAGTGCACCTGTGAATGTTGGCGCTGACCTAAAATTAGTAAGTGGCAACAGGTGAAAACAAGTCCACAGTAAAAATCAGAGAGAGAGAGAGAGAGAGAGAGAGAGAGAGGGAGGGAGGGAGGGAGGGAGGGAGGGAGGGAGGGAATATGAATGTGCTTGTAGGTGTAGGTGCCAGGGAAAAAGGAACAAAGAGAGTGTCAGATCCCCTGAAGCTGGGGAAGAGCCATCTATCAACCAACTGATGTGGGTGCTGAGATGCGTAAGCCATCTCTCCAGCACCTAAACTTAATTTTCATTACATTTATTTGTTGATTTTTGAATGTCCTATTGATTGTAAAAGATGAGAAAAAATCATGATGTAATCTGTAATGAAAAAACTGAATCTCATTTTAATAAAATACTGGGGTTGGTCCAAGGAGAACGGCAGGCAAGTAACAGACATGAGAGAGTCAGCTAGAACGAGATGGGGAACAGCAGGCAAGAGAAAGAGAGATAGATAGAAAAATGGGTGACAGGGAGAGAGAGATAGAAAGATGGGTGACAGGGAGAGAGAGATAGAAAGATGGGTGACAGGGAGAGAGAGATAGAAAGATGGGTGACAGGGAGAGAGAGAGAGAAAGATGGGAACAGCAATCAGGAAGAGCGACAGAAAAGTCAGAGTAACAGACAGGAGTCAGGCAGACAGCAAGCGAGACAGAGACAAAGACAGACGAGATCCAAAAAAATAAAGTTCTCCTGGGCTTTAAAACCTTCAGCTTGTACCGCATATGCCTGAGCTCCACGTGTTTCTTTTTCCTCCGATCTCCAACTTCTCCTCAACAAGTAGTCCCTTTAGCTAGTTGTTCGACCAACGGTTGGTTTCCCTTAACCAGCCGTTCACCGCCTGCTCAATTCTCCCTAACCCTCCCACCTCTCCGCTCTCCTCCTCACTGCTTCTGGAGCTGGTCTGCGGAGCGGTATTTTCCCCCTCAGATCAGGAAGAAAAAGTGATTTCCGCTGTCAGATGCACGAACCCTGAGATGCTGTTTATTGGCTAAGAGATGAAACAACAAAATAAACTGTCTTTCTCTACAGAAACTGAACAAGCAAGACCAGAAGTGATGCAGTCAGAATGGATTACACCGAGCACAGATCCACCCCTGAGACCAGCCTGAACACCAGCAGCAAGAAGTGTGGTTGTAAGGATCACTTTCACACCACCAGGCAGAACCAAACACTCTCTAAGATTTGGTGAGGAAAGGGGGGAAAAAAGACGGTAAAAATCAGCAGAACTTGAGACGCCATGGGGATAGAACATCCTCTGACTGGCCAGTCAATGTGACCAGCAACAGTAAAACACACATCACTAACAGCAGGGCTCCTGGAAAGACAGCACAGTCGTCATTAAAATGCCTGCTGCTCAAGAACGTGAGTTTGGCCCCAGCACTCACATAAAAAGCTGGGTGTCTCTTTAGTTTGTTGTGAGATTACGTCTCTTGGGAACGTCAGAAGCTAACCCATAAAGTCTCATCAACATGACTGTCTAACCATGAGCTGGTCAAGGACAGCAAGAGACATGCTAAGTGGATGAATGGGGAAAGCTCGCAGGGCTCAGGCCTACAGGAAGAGCAACAGCAACTACAGAACGCCGAGAGTGGGGCAGACAGTGTCCCCAGGGAAGGGCACACCAATTAGTTAGCCAATACCAAATGGTCAGGCCTGAAATACACAAGTAAGTAACATCATACAGACTTAGAAAGTTGTATTTAAAAGTATGTAGGTATGTAACAACAATTTATCAAAAAGAAGCCATGAATTTGAAAGAGAGACAGGAGGGGTATATGGCAGGGTTTGGAGGGAGGAAAGGAAGGGTGGGAGGAATGGTGTAACTGTGCTACAGTCCCAAAATATAAGAGAAATATGTATTTTAAAATATTTATTATTATGTATACAGTACTCTGCCTGCATAAACACCTGCACACCAGCAGAGGGCATCAGATCACATTGTAGATGGTTGTAAGCCACCATGTGGTTGCTGGGAATTGAACTCAGGACCTCTGGAAGAGCAGCCAGTGCTCTTAACCACTGAGTTTTTTTTTATTTGTTTGTTTGTTTGTTTGTTTGTTTTTTTAAAGCTGGGCTTGGCAGCACACACCTATAATCCCAGAACAGGACACTCCCTAGGGCTTGCTGCCTAGTTAGTAATCTAACCAAATCAGGAAGCTCTGGCTTAAACAACAGACCTTGCCTCAAGAAACAGAATGGAGAACAATTGAGGATGACACCTGACATTGACCTCTGGCAGGCCGACAAAGGACAGAGACATGCAGGCAGGCGGACACACACACAGGAGGTGTGGGGAACAGGTCTGCTGACTTTGTTCCCATGACGCATGCTCCACTAATACAACAGACAAATTTGGGAGTTAGAGGAGGGAGAAAGGGGTAGGAGAGAAAAATGTTCAGACTGAAAAGAAAGAAAATGAAACTGCTTCTTACTCATCAAAATTATATTCCACTGAGGAAATTCTAAGAAACCCAGGAAAAGACAGTAAAATAAGCAATTTTAGCAAGGTCCTAGGATACTACTTTAATATTCAAAATACAATAGTATTTATGTATCCTAGCAATGAACAACCCAATTTTAAAAAAAATCTTTGCATAACATCCAAAATGAAAAATAGTTTAAAATAAATTTACCAAAAAAAGACTAGAAGAGTAAGGCCAAAATGGAGGTAGAAGAAGTGACAGCCTATACACCAAAAACTTGTATCTTGCTGAAAGAAAACTACATGAGCGACTAGGAATGTGGCTTAGACAGAAGAGTATCTGCCTAGCCTGAGGCCCTGGGCTCAATCCCTGCACCATGCACACTTGTAATCCCAGCACTCAGGAAAGAGAGGCAGTAAATTCAGAAGTTCAAGGTCCCTTGGCTACAAGGAGAATTCAAAGCCAGCCTTAGGCTACAAGAGATACCGTGTCAAAACAAAACGATGCCCCATTTAGGACTGAGCTCTACACCACCTGTTTCGTCCCCTCCTCGGCTGGAGAGACAGCGAGGAAGAGGAGGAGGCACGAACAAAGAGCCAAAGAGTGAAGAGATACAAAGCAAACAGACATCCTGGCTTGACAAGGCCACTGCATTTATGGACGCACTGCAGCTGTGGTTAAAAACCCGTACAAAACTGAGCCCAGCGCATTTCATCACGAATGGGAGAGGAGTCTGGGGGTGTGTCATTTTCTTCAGTGTTAAAGTCACTGATAAGTGACTGACAGTAAATACTGTTCTATCCACATTCAGGCAATAGTGCCTAATTAAACACAATCACACACACACACCTCACAATACACACATCTCTCTCTCTCTCTCTCTCTCTCTCTCTCTCTCTCTCTCTCTCTCT
>OU015743.1:158030225-158066923 GCA_907169655.1 Acomys percivali
TCTCTCTCTCTCTCTCTCTCTCTCTCTCTCTCTCTCTCTCTCTCTCTCTCTCTCACACACACACACACATACACACACACACACACACATCATTTGTTGTTGTCATTGGGAACCTCTAAAGTCCTGTCTAGTCCTCTAGCAAACATGTAATAAAATAGTGCACACTGGCCTGGAGAGATGGCTTAGCAGGTTAGAGCACTGTCCTTCCTGAGGAACTAGGTTCAATACCCAGCACCCACATGGAGGCTTACAACCATCTGTAACTGCAGCTCCAGGGGATCCAACACTCTCTTCAGGCATCCGCAGGCACCCGGCATGTATGTGATGCAAGCAAACACTTATACACATAAAGTTAAAATAAATAAGTAAATCTAAAAAGAACTAAAACCATGGGCTGGAGAGATGGCTTGGTGGATAAATGTGCTTGTTGCTTTTGCAGGGGACCCAAGTTCAGTGCTCAGAACCACATGGTGGCTAACAACCATTTGTAACTCCAGTTACAGGGGATCTGATACTGTCTTCTGACCTCCTTGGGCACTAGGTATACATTACGGTACACATACATATATGCAGGCAAGACACTCATATTCATAAAGTAAAACAAATAACTTTTTAAATGTATATATACATACATGTATTTAAGAATTAAAATCAAGTGTTCAAAGAAAAGTCAGGCAGCTGGGTGTGGTGGCGCATGCCCTTGATCCCAGCACTCCGGAGGCAGAGGCAGGTGGATCTCTGTGACTTCAAAGGCAGCCTGGTCTACAAATCCAGTCCAGGACAGCCATGGCTACACAGACAGAAACCCTGTCTTGAAAAAAATAAAAGAGAAAAAGAAAATTCAGTACACAAATGTTCACAGAGGTACATTTATAATGGCCAAAAGACAGACACCACTTAAATGTCCATTAACTGATAAATGAAGAAACAAAATGGTCTATATAAAATGGAATACTATTCAGCCATAAAAAGTAAAAATAGCAATATGTACTACAGCATGGAAGAAACATGGAAACATTATGCTAACCTTTAAAACCCACACACAAAAGGCCACATGCTACATAACTCCACTTACGTGACATGTTCAGAAAAGTAAAATGCAGAGTATAAAACACAGACCAGCAGTTACCGAGGGTTTTCAGTAGAGCTGGAGACTGACTGAAAACTGGCACAGAGCATTTTTCAGGGTGATGGTAATACTCTACAAGTGGGTGATGGTTTCATAATCATAAATTTACCTTAAAATCACTCACTTGTATACTTTAAATCAATAAAATTTATGGTGTGTCTCAGAGGTAAAATGACTTGCCACGAGAGCCTGCTAACCCAGAACACACAGTGGAAGGAAAGACCCAACTCCAGAAAGCAGTACTCGGATCTCCACATGTGCAATGTGGCATGTGTGCATGCGTCCCCGCACAGTGATAATAATAAGGCTAAACTATGCATGTCAACGCAGCGAGGTCTTCTGTGGCTGCTCTGAGAAGAGAAAGGAAGGGTGTCAATCAAAGAAAGGATGACGGGGGAGCGCCAGTGCAGAGTGGCAGGGACAATCTGGGACCTGAAACATGTACTAGTATCCCTACATCCTTAGCAATAATTATGACAGTCACCAAGGAGCTGCTGTGAGTGAGAGGTTTAGCTCAGCGGTCTGGTGACATGAGTGCACATGTATGAGAAATCCAAGTCCAAAAAGAAAAACAAGGCAAACACTCTTGTGAAGGTTATGAAAGATCACTGTAGTTGTCTGAATGTGAATGGTCTCCATGCACTCCTGTGTCTGAATGCTTGGTCCCCAGTTAGCAGAACTATTTGGGAGGGATTAGGAGGTGTGTCCTTGTTTGAGGAGGTGTGCCACTAGGGGTGTGCTCTGAGATTTCAAAAGCCCATGCCGGGCTGGGGAGATGGCTCAGAGGTTAAGGGCACTGACTGCTCCTCCAAAGGTCCTGAATTCAATTCCCAACAACCGCACGGTGGCTCACAACCATCTATAATGTGATCTGATGCCCTCTTCTGGCCTGCAGGTGTACATGCAGGCAGAACATGGTATACATAATAAATAAATATTTTTTTTAAAAAAAGGCCCATGCCATTCCCAGTCCGGCACTGCCTCACTGCCTCCATCTTACAGACCAGGGTGGAAGCTCACAGCTACTGCTCCAACGCCATGCCCACCTGCCCTACCACCTCATTCCCGGCCATGGTGATCATGGGCTCACCCTCTGAAACTGTAATCCAGGCCCCAGTTAAGTGCTTCCTATTATAAGCTGCCTTGGTCACCATGTCTCTTCACAGCAATAGAACAGAAACGAAGGTAGGCATTAAGATCTAAGCTAAGCTTTTTAAAAAATTAAGTGACAGGGAATTCACAGCCAGCTAACCTTAAGTTATGATTCTCTTTAAATTTCAACAGTTCTGTTTTAATTTAATGCAGAATATGGAACAATTAAAATCATTAATTTGAAGGCCAAGGAAATGTCTCAATGATTAAAGAACTTGTTACCCAAGCATTAGGACTGGGGTTCAGATCCCCAGCACCCGCATAAATTCTAGGTAACCGTGGGAGAAGCCCTATCTCAATAAATAAGATAGAGGGTAATCAAAGAATATATTCAACATCAATCTTGGAGACAGACAGACAGACAGACAGACAGACAGACAGACAGAAACACACACACATAAAATGATTAATTTTACTTTATATGTATATATTATTTGTATCTGTGAAAGTATTTATACATGCGTCCTCCTGTTGAGGTCAAAGGTCAACCTTGGGTGTCATTCCTCAGGTACCACCCTTGTTTTATAAGATGGGGTCTCTCATAGACCTGTAGCTCCCGATTAAGCTACAATGGATGACCAGAGAGCCTCAGGGGTCAAACTGTCCCCAAGTGCCCAGCATTGGGATTACATAGGCATTATCATTATGACTGGCTTATTTCTGTGGGTTCTGGAGACCAAACTCAGGGTCTTGTGCGAGGATAAGAAGTGCTTCACAGACCGAGCCATCTCCCCTGCTTGCTCTGGAGAGCATCTGTCACCTTGGTATGACTTTCCTTCCTTTCATTAGAAACCCTTTCTGGTTGGTAATGAACTTACTCCTTGGGATCGAGTGGGGCTGACTCCCTGACACCTCCCTCCAAACCAGAGGAGGGCAAGGACGCCAGGACTGCGCAGACTCCTCTGCACCCCTAAACATAGCAATTGGCTAATATACCTGAAGCTGACAGGAAACGGAGCTGCTGGCAGGAGCTGAGCCTAGAGCTGTCAAATCTCTTTGCAACTGTTTTGGTTTTCATGTAAAATCTGAGATGAGAAGATAGTAGACCTACTGGCAACATCTGTAAGCCCTCATCCAATCATCAACTTGCAAGAGTGAGCACTGCTTTGTGTAGGTAAATTAATTTGATTTGAGCTTCTGTGGCTGCATTTTTAAAATTCCCTTGGCTTAAAAAAAAAAAAAAAAAAAAAGCCAATGAAAAAGTAACAAGACAGCCAAAGTGACTGCCAAAAGGCTCCAATGACTCAACAAAGCAGAGCGGGACTTCACCTGGAGACTGAGCTGCCTAGAACAGGAGAAAACAGCAAGGTAAGTGCCCTTTCTACAAAACCCTCTCCTGATCTGAGCGACTCTTTCCCTGTCCACAGATACTGTGTGGCCAGCAGCACAGCTGCCAAATGCTCTCTCCAGTTCTCTGTGACGCAGCAGCCAGGGAGACAAGCCTCTACCTTAGGTCACTTCTCATCTTCCTGAGCGTCACCCCACTTTCTTTTGTTCCAGAAGCCCTGCCCAAAATAAGCCTGGTTTCTCTGTTTCTAAGAGAAGAAGTCTGAAAGAATTTCTGAGAGAGAGAGTAAGAGAGAGAAGAGGGAAGGAAGGAAGGAAGAGGGTGGGAAGAAAAGGAAAGGACCTCTCAGCAACCATCTATCTCAAGAGTGAAACACAAGCCACTTTCCTCTGAGATCATAATCCTAACAAGAGCACTAACCACCAATACGATGTTAAACAGGAGTGGTAAGAATCGCACAGCGACACAAGTTAATACACAGCTTTCCATCACTACAGCAAGGTACCTTACACAGGTGAATTATAAAGACAAGGGTTTTGTTCAGGCTCATTTTCAGAAGTTCTGGTCCATGCCAAGCAGCCCTTTGCTTCAGGCCCATAGTAGGTAACACATCATGGAGTATGGTCATGGCAGAGCAAAACCAGTCACCTTATGGCCAGAAAGCAAAAGAGAAAAAGGAATAGGCCAGAGCCCCTAGTCCCTTTGATGCCATGCTACTAACAACCTATAGACCTCTTCCTAGGCCCCAGCTCTTAAAGGTCCCATCATTTCCCAAAAGCCAGCTGTTAACATACAGGCCATTGGGAGATATTATGATCCAACTAAAGAGCAAAATCAAAAAATAAAAAATAAAAAAAATTAATGTTAACAGTTGAAAAGGAATAAACACATTTTAACTCCCAGAAAATATGATTAATGTATACACAAAACATCAAAAAATCTATAGGCATACTTTATAACCAACAAAAGTTTAGTCAGATGTAGCTGGGTATAAAGTTGTTGGATACCTAGAAATAAACCTAACCAAAGACATGCAAGGACCTCACAGAGAAAAACTATAAAAGCTTTTTTCCTATAAGAAAGTCCTAGAAAACTGAAAAGCAATGCTATGGATTGTAGACTGCAAACTCAGTATTGAAAGACCATCATTTTGCTGGGCTGTGGTAGCGCAGGCCTTTAATCCCAGCATTTGGGAGGCAGAGGCAGGTGGATCACTGTGAGTTTGAGGCCAGCCTAGTCTACAAAGTCAGTCCAGGACAGCCAAGGTTACACAAAGAAACCCTGTCTTGGAAAAAAAAAAAAAAAAGAAAGAAAGAAAGAAAGAAAGAAAGAAAGACAGACAGAAAGACAGACAGAAAGACAGACAGACCATCATTTTCCACCAAACTGATGTGTAAATTCAACAGAATTCCAATATAATACTAACAGGGTGTGGATAGGAAGCTTCTTGGTTTTGTTTTTTAAATTTGGGAGGATATAAGTTAAAAAATTAATTAGAATTTCAAAGGGCTAAATGAAGCCAAGATACCAAATTAAAAAAAAAAAAAGAGGGGATAACTGGTCCACTAAATCCTGAAGATGATTAAAATTACAATCATTGCAAAAAGACACACAACTAGATCTACAGAACAAAATCGGAACTTATGAAGAGGTGGAAGGATGCCAGTGAGGAGAGGACAGCCCAGCATGCTAAGTGTCTACCCCACTCACATATTAAGTCAAGAGGAATCCACCTAAGCTCAAAAGGAGCAGCCACAGAGTTCACGTCAATATGGAGGAAAGCCTGTCTCAGGGTAAGGAGAGGTTTGCTATGCACCAGCCATAAAGCACTGAGGTTGACTTCAGGTCAGTTTGGTAGAATGCTTGTCTAGCATGCAGGAAACCCTGGCTTTGACTTCCAACACCCCATAAAATGGACACAGTAGCTTGTAATCGCAGCCCTCAGGAGGTAGAGACAGAAAGATCACAAGTTCAAGGTCAGGCCACCACAACAACCACAACACATAAGCAGCATTAGAACTAAGAACTAGCTTTTCAAAAAGTTCCCTAGTAAGGATAAAAATCAGTTTGGTGGTAGTACTGCAAGCCTTTAATCCCAGCACTCGGGAGACAGGCAGGAAGATCTCTCAGTTTGAGGCCAGCCTGGTCTACAGAGGATTTCCAGGACAACAGCGGCTACACAGAGAAACCCTGTCTCAAAAAACAAAACAAAACAAACAAAAAATTATCCATAATAGGGAAGGTGCTATACAAATAGTCAATAAATGATTAATACATTGACTGTATGCAAAGTACCTATACAAAATCACAAATTAAAAAATTGGGAGAGAATGACCACAAAGATTTAACTAGGCAATCTACAAAACAAGGCATTTCAACACACAAAGCAGAGCTCAACTTCATTAATAATTCAGTAAATAAAAATTAAAACTTTACAATGAGCTAGCACCAATACACTGATGAAACTGAAAAACTTGGCAACACCAAGTAACAGGAATTACACAAAGCAACATTGTTGCAGAAGCAAAAATTTCTACCATGACTTTTAGAGAACAGTTTACAGTATACCCTAGAGCAGCGGTTCTCAGGGGTTGCGTATCAGATATCCTGCATATCAGATATTTGCATTAGGTTCGTAACAATAGCAAAATTACAATTATAAAGTAACAACAAAATAATTTTATGGTTTGGGGTCACCACAATATGAGAACTGAATTAAAGGGTCACAGAACTAGGAAGGTTGAGAATAACTGCACTAGAGAAACTTAACCATAGATGAGTCCCAGAATACACATGCTGTCTAGTAATCAGAAACTTCATCATGGCGTACTTATACAATAAAACACTACCAAAACACAAAAACGAGTGAACTTGAACTGCAATCATGAATGGACATCACAATACAATTTTTAGCAAAGGCAAGAGAATAAAGGAAACAAGCAAGCAATACAACACTATTCAAATACTTTCAAAAGCAGAAAAGAAAAACTATATTGCTTAGAAATGCGTCCACAGGTGATAAGAACAAAACACAAAGTAAAGATTGACCCCGAAGTCCACACAATACATTGGAATAATCTAAGAAATAGGCGAGATCTGTATGTCTTGCTTGTTTTAAATATACTTACTATTTCTTAAGGAAGGGGTACATGCACACGCCACAGTAGCAAGACGTTTAAAGAAAAGTTTATCACCCTGTCCGTGAGATGGCACAGCAGACAAAGGAACTTGTCACCAACCCAGGCCTGAGTCAGATAGAACCCCGGACCCTCATGGCGGAAGGAGAGGACTGACTTCTGCCAGGTTGTTCAAACCCCCACATGCATATGGTAGTATGTAGTACACACACACACACACACACACACACACAAACACACACACACACAAACACACACACACACACACACACAATGAGCTTTTTCTTTTTTCTAAAGGAATACAAATCACAAATGAAAACAATGGAATAAATACAGTTATGGGGTATACTGAAAACACCTCTGACTGGAGAGCAAAGTATAAACTAAAGATTGAGTCCAAAGAAGAGAGACCAGATTATAGAGAACCTTAAAACACAAGCAAGGGTTTGGACTTCCCACTGTCAGAAAAGTGAATTTGCGATAAAGCTGTGCCTTAGGGAGCCCTAAGCACATGTGAGTAAGAGGGTGGAGAGGCTGGGGCTGCGACTGCCTAGGGAGGTGTTATCATCTGCTTTGAGGCTGCGCAGAGGTGGCAGCCAGACACTTAAGTTCCAGCATCACAAGGCACGGGCTGATCCAGCAGTATCTTTTTGTTTGCTTTTTTTGCTGTTGTTGTTGTTGTTTCTTTTCCCAACATTAGACCGTAAGATTCATTCATTATTGTAACTTTAGATCATTTGCTTTGTTCCTTTATAGCAAGTTGGGGGGAGGGGGCAGACAGGAAAAACTGGGAGGCTTAGCTCCTGAAATCAGCACCAAGGCAAAAAGAAGGATCCAGGGTTAACTGGAGACCTACATACAACTCAGAACACAGAAGCTAAGCATGCTCACCCAGCCCAAGCATACCTAAGTGACAACGCAGGAAGTAGGGATGATGATGGCATATACCCATCTCAGACAAAGAGGAATCTAGAGTAACTGCATGGAAAGAAGATGGTAATAACAGGAAACTCAGCTGTCCTAGTCTCCCTCCAGCTTGTGGCTTAGGAGAGAGGCCAGAGACTGAGCACTAAGAATTAGTGTGATGAGGCTGGGATGACCATCAGTGGTATAGAGTGCTCACACGGCACTCAGGGCATTCAGGGTTCAATTCTAGCACAACAACAACAACAACAACAACAACAAAAATTAGTGAGAATAAGGTTAAAAAAAAAAATCAGTGAAGTCTCTGAGTCCAAAGAGAAAAGTGGGCAGCACAGCTGATAACACATGGAATAAAACACTGGGTCCCCACAGAATCACTAACAGATAAGAGGTCAAGTTTGAGCTATTAAATATGACTACATTCAGTCCTTTGAAATAAACCCCTGATCAAAACCAAAACAAAAAACAATCAAACAAGTTCATTAATTCTGCTTTCTGGCAAAAAAAAAAAAAAATTATAGCTAGTCAAAATAGAAATACAAGAAAACAAACATAAAGTTGAGGTGTTAACAGTGGCACCAGAGGAACTACTATAGAAAGTATGTTGCAAAAATAAAATACAAATACAAAGCATGATAACTGAAATGAGAAGCCAAGGGTTTGAATGCAACTGAGACAATGGTATCACTGTTTGTGCTCTCATCTGGGAAACACCACCACTATTAGAAAATAACATCCTGGTAGCACAGCAGTGGCGAAATGTTCCAGGCAATTTCAAGTGTTTCAAGGGTGTTCATTCATTTAATCCTCACATTAATTATAGGGGTTTTTAGAAACCAAAACAAGATGATCTAATGGAATGTTGAGAATTGCCCAGCTCTCATGCCATGAAGGCAGGGTTTCAACCGGAGCAATTTGGTCCCCAAACTAATATTCTTTCCTATGTTGTAAGCCTCTCTGGGTTATAAGGATTAAGAATCTGTACAAAAATTCCATCCTTTTATTGACTATCAAGTCACAGGACAAAATGATCCAAGAGAAATCCTACATCATGAATCTGCAAATAGTTAAAAGTCCCTAAGTGCATGAGCCATGTCCTCAAAAAGAAGAAAAAACAAAGAGGCAATTTCTTGATATGGGCAAAATCCATGGGGCTTTGCAAAGCAGAGCTGAAGAAATCTGTCCAATCAGGTATACATGAGTAAAAAACTTTCAGAAATCAAATCCCAGCCTCAAAAAATAACAGCTCTCCAAGCAAAAGGCTGAATAACTCAGCCAGAAAAGCTGCTCAGTGTGGTTCTTTATAACCATGGCTCTCTGGACCATCATGAACCCTTTTTTCCTAAAGTTCTACACAGCAGGGGGTTGTTACAGAGCAATGACTTTCATACATGCATATATTATGGAAAAGGTTGTCACTCTGAAGGTCCTAAGCCTCATTTCATAAACATCGCAAAAATGAAACATCCGCAATTTTACTAAGCACATACTGCACACAAGGCTTTATTCTGAGCATTTTAGAGGTATTGGTTCCTTTAACCGGTTATCATAACAGCCCTGTAAGAAAAGTCCTAGAACTAACGCCATTATTAGGACAACTGCAGATGGCGTCAAGTAACTTGCTCAAGTTTATTCAGTGAGTGGCAGGACCAGGCTGTCAATCTCAACTTATCCCCCAGACTCTGGGCTGTGTTTCCACTGGCAGGGAACTCAGAAGTACAGCTGTCATTTCTTCAGAAGTATTATTTAATGACTCAGTAACAGGGAAGACAGTTTTCATCCATAATAGATAACTGCTAATTACATACAGCTTTCTGCCCTTGGTGTACTCTCTTGACAAATCTCAACTGGTTTCAACTACAACGCAGGATTCTAGAACCCCAGTCTCTCCTGCATCTCAAACAAACACCAAAACCCTAACAGACATTTCCATTTTAAATGATTTATAAGCCCTCAAAGCCAAGATGTCCAAACTTGAGTCATCTTCCACTCTTAAACTGCTTCCTCCTGTACTCATGGACCTCAGTGACATCTTCCATCTTCCAGCTAGCTGCACAGCTGGAAAGAGCTGCCAGTCCCTGACCATTTCTCAATGTCCACATCATCAATCACTCATCACTGCCGTGCCCTACCTAAGTGTCTCTCTTACAATGGCACATACCCGTCATTCCCCTGCCTCATCTTATAACTTTCTTTCAAGACTATCCTTACTTGTACTCGAGGCTGTGTTCCACAGCAGACTCTGTTTCCTCTCTTGTGGCTAATCCTGTTTCATCTGATATCTCCATTCACAGTAAGAGGCACTGCCTGTTATTTCATAACTCACCCTCAAAGGTGTGATTCTTTATGAGACATGGGCTCTAGTTAAAGGAAATGTACGGTATGTGTCCATTGGTGGCATACCTTAAGGCCCAGAAACAAACCAAAAAAGTCAAACTTTCCAATCCCAATTACAAGTGTTCAATGACAGTATGGGAATGCACTATGTCAATTAAGCACTTTATACAAAAATGACCACTTAATAATCATGGCAGAACCTATTAGCTGGGTACCATTATTTACCGTTTTTTTTTTTCAGATGAGACAACTTAACATGCAAGAGAGTTTCAACAACCTGGTGAAGGTCCCGATTTAGAAAACAACACTCAGTGTTGAATCTAAGTCTGCCAGTAACGCCCACATTCCTAAGAACTTATTTTATCTCTTAAGAAGAAAATGAAGTGCATGTTTTAAAACTCAAAATAAAAAGGAGACGTTTTACACCAGATCTTGGCCAAAGGCAGAGATTCAATGAGATGTTAGTTTTCAATAAAAAACAAAACAAAAAGTGTCCCAAAAGCCTTAATACTGTGGGGGTCTAGAAGCTCATAAAAAGCCTTTCTTTCTCTGAAACATCCAAAAATCTTCTACAAATGTCAACAAGCTTAAAAATACTCAGAACCACAGAAATATAATACAACCGTCAAAAAATAAACGTGATTGTTGCCTTTCTTTAAATATTGTAAGTTGCAGAAATAAGGTTTTATTGAATCAAATAAACAAAAAAACAAAAAAAAATGCCTAGTGCCTTATCCATAAGTACATCCCATGGTTAAATTCTACAAATATCCTTGTTTTTTGTTTTGTTTTGTTTTTTTAATCTAGACCAAGAGGTAAACTGCTGGGAAACCTTATCCTGGATAGGTGATGTGAAAGCCAGGCCCATGCATAAAGCATAGTACGGGTCAGATCATCCATCCACCTCTGGGGCCAAGGAGAGGGCCCCCACCGAGCTCACGGGGGAAAACGGGGTGCTCTCGCGTCCCACAGCCCACAACTTTGCATTGCGGCCTCGGCGAGCGCGTGCAGGGGCGGGTATGGAGCCGCTGGGGCAGGCGGGGCGCCCCGGGTGCTGTCAGCGGCGGCGGCGAGTGCAGGCGTGAGCGCCGTGGCCTCCTCGCCAGTTCCTTTTGTTGGGGCGCCGGGAGCCGGGGCGTGGGCGTGGGGCGCCGAGGCGGACCCGGCTGCGGACACAAAGAGCCGCCGAGCGGCCGCACGCCCTGCGGGCCTGGCGAGGCGCGGGCTGCAGGCCCGGGACCGCGCAGCAAGGCCCGGGGGCCGCGCCACACCCACCCTCCCACCCGGGAGGCCCGGCCGAGCTCCCCGCCGCGTACCTGCTGATCTTCTGCGCGAAGGCGCGGCGCTCCGCCATGGCTGCGGCGGCGCGGGGCTGGGCGCGGGGCTGGGTGGCCTCCCTCCTCCTCCTCCTCCGCTCGCGCTCCCTCCCGCGCGCTCGCCCGACGGCTCTCCGGACCCCACCGCGAGGCTGGGCTGGCCACTGGAGCTTGGAACGAGGGTACCGTAATGCGCCGAGGAGGCGCGCACAAGGAACCGCTCTTCTCCCCCCCCCCCCCGCTGCCCCCCCTCCCCCTCCGCCCTGCGCGCCAATCCCGGCTGGAGGCCGGGCTAGGAGGCCGCTGGAGCCGGCGGGAGCTGGTGGGACGCGGGGCGTGGAAACCGGCCGCGAAACCTTGCTGCTCTGACGCCGCGTGCTCACGACCGGGAAGGCTCAGGACTGCGCCCGTGGCCACCGAATACCCGCGGAAGTGGGCTTTCCCCCAAAGGGAAGATTAGGAACTGGAGAGGGCCTGGCGGCCAGGGATGGCTGAGCCCGGCTTCTGCCGCTCCCGACTCCGGGCAGCTTAAAGCACCTTTCTTGCACGTCTCGACCTCGTGAGTGGGGTCTGGTCAGAGAAACAATGGCTCTTCTTTGTAGAAAGAACTCTTCCCCCAGAGGTGGTGTAGTAATCGCTAATATGTGGGGCATAGCCAGGCTTACATGCGTGGTTTTACCTAATCTGCAGAACAGCTCTTTTAAGTAGATTGCCTCCATTTTAGAGGAAAAAAAAATGTCTCAGAGAAGCCGTGACTAGCCCTTGGGTCACACATGGCAAAGTCTACCCACGAATGTGAGACCCAGAACCCAGGCCTTTATCTCTGAGAACAGTTATTCCTGTAAAGAATTCTCTTTTGTATATATCCATGCATGCAAATCCATCAGATGAGCTGTTTTCCACCCTTTTGATGGTCTATAAATAATCTCTATCACTGAAACTGTGTCCGTGCTGTTCTAACGCATCGGTTACTGAAATTGTGGTGAAACTGAGAAAAGTCCCTTGGCTTCTTCTGGTGCCTTTCCTCTTAAACATTGTAAGAATTTAGTATACCGTATTTGCCGTTACTGTATGCCCCCATGTCCTTGTGGATCATGTTAGACCCTCTTTTGACACAGGAAAACCCTGCAGCTCGAAGCCTGGTCCCTTGCCCAGTCACAGTCAGAGCACAAAGCAGCCATTAACTGGGTCCATAACTTCCTGTCTGTACTCTAACCTGGGTTTGAAGCTGTGTTCACTTCAGTAACATGATACTTCTAAAACACTAGTTTGCCTAACCGTAAGGATGGCCTATTTGAGGTAGGTATATATTAAACTTCGAGTTAAACACAGGTGTTCTAGAATAAATACAAAAGTGAACGAGACACGGTTCTGCTTTCAGAATATTTGAGTCCTGGGAGAAAGAAACAGCTGCTCAAAGAATTCTAACTCGGCCTGGTAACACTGTACCTGCCTTTCCATTACCCATGAGCTACATTCTGCTTCCTCACCATGTGACTTTGGGCAAATTATTTAAATTAAATAAGGGGAATAGTTTTACTTACTCGAAAGCGTGTTTGTGAAGATGCACTGAATTCAAGATCTTAGAGTGGGGTTTGGATCCCGGTGGGTACTAGCTGCTGTGCCTTCCTCACAGGTGTCACCTTTATCCATCCCACGCCTGACTTTGTCCTTGGTCCTTCATAGCCCCTGGATGGCTTGTCTGCTCTCATGCTCGGAGGCAGATGTTGGAGGCCTTTATCTCTGCTTGACAAACATCTTTTCAGTACTCTCTTAGAGCCTGAACACATTCTGCTTTGAATAGTTCTTTGTATACATGACTCACTAGTTGCCAAACAGTCTGAGAGGACATTGCGTGCACTGTGAGGCTTACTGGAAACAGAGTGGGACTGGGACAAGCAGAGCCAAAATGTACACTGGGGAAATAGAGTCTGAGGAAGAGTCTACATAGGAAGTGTGACCCTGACCTCGTGAAGACTACGGGTCGGTCGCTAGCCAAGACCAGTGTGAGCCAGCACCCATATGCTACTGGGATCCAATCTGAAGGAAAGAGTTTATGTGTGTAGCCCTGGCTGTTGTGGGCTCACCTTGTAGACCAGGCTGGCCTCTAATTCACAGAGATCCGCCTGCCTCTGGCTCCCCAGTTCTTGATTACAGGCGTGTGCCACCATGCCCGGCTGCCTCACCCTTGTTTTTAATGGTGAGCCAAAGAATTGGCCCTGGCAAATGGACCAGCCTCAGGTTAGGCACATGAATCACTCCAAGACCATCAGGACCATTCAGAGCCAAAGTCCTTGCTGAACCAGGGACTTCTTGTCCTTCTGGGCATGGAGCCACATGGAGCAGTGAGGACAGCAAAAATGCTGCATGTGAGCTCCTTACAGCATGGCATGAGCCTTGGGATCTGCTGGGGGTTTTGTTTATTTGGTTTGGATCTTTCCTTTGTTTTGTTTTGTTTTAAGCTATCTTGAGTTGGACTTTCAGTCATTTAATCTTACCTGTCACAGGCCTTCATCCAAGTCAATATGCATGCTCATCCCTAGAAATACAATGTAATTAAGACCTATTTCTAGCCTCAAAGAGTTAGGGATCTGCAGCACTCGGGAGGCAGAGGCAGGTGGATCACTGTGAGTTCAAGGCCAGCCTGGTCTACAAAGTGAGTCTAGGACAGTCAAGGCTACACAGAGAAACCCTGTCTCGAAAAACAAAAACAGACAAAAAACCAAAACAAACAACAACAACAGAAGTGTCAGGGATCTGTTTGAACAGGTAAGTGCTTATGTTCTTAAGAACTTTGTTTGGTGGTGGGGCAGGACACTTTGGGAAGTTGGTTGAGCATGGCTAGCATCAGTTTCAGCATTTAGAAATCAAGATAGTCCCCCTAGACTGCTCGTTGCACTTGAAGCAGTGAACAATGGAGTTTAACATTGCATTAGCCTTTGTGAAAGGCTGGTTGGAGTTCTGGAAGTGTGGTAGTCTGAACATTGATGGCATTAGGACCCGAACTCCACACTACTAGGAAGATGCCAGCAAAAAACTTAGTAGGAGCCAAGACCAGTTTCACAGAGTAGCCCCAAAAACAGTAAATTTAGGAGCAAGAAAGCCTCAGGACTCTTCCCATTAGACATAAAAGTGTTCAAAAGGCAGAAGACCTGGGAATATGGCAGGGAAAAGAAAGAAAAAGAAAAAAGAGGGAAAGTCCTATGAGCTCCACACTCCACCCTTTAATCAGTGCCAACGAGGATTAGGGTGCTAGGGCATGCTTAGGGTTCTGAGGCAAAGACTGCTTACCTTGTGAGAGATACAGTTCTGACTGTGCAGGCAAAATGTCTTCTTTCAGCATTGGGTAGCATAAGGAATAGCTATTTTCTCAGACTTGGTCCTTAGGAAATACTCCTGATCCATGCAATAAGATGACCATGTATCCCCCTTCTCTGAAAGCCCCTGTTGAGGCTACGTAGGTATGGCCCCAAAAAGGGGCGAGCTGGGGCATAGACTTGAATTGATCACAACCCCTAGCTCTGGCGTCTATATCCAGGCTAGAGGTGCTTTGGCCTGGCCTTCTTCTTCCTCACGCTGTCTTAACACCTAGCAAATGTATTTATTTTTTCCAAGACTCAGCGTCAGGCCCTTAAACTTAGCCATATTTACAAGTAAGAACACCAGTGCTTGCTCTGCAGTATACTACATTATATGGGAATTGTCTGGTCATCTATACACTCCAGTCTAACATGCTTGAGATGGTCAATACACCCAAAAGCGTCCATCTGAGCTCAGATGTGACGCTAATAACTTGACCTCTTGGTGAAGGACTTACCCTTGAGGCATTAAGTACCCACATACCCTCTTCAGAAAGCTAAGAGATGTAGTGGGTGCCTCAGGTAGGCTCCCCTCAGCATCTATGACAAGTGTGTAGTGCAAACATGTAGCTAAAATCAGACAAACTGTGAGGCGCAGATCACCAATGTCATGTGGTACAGAGCCCCTGGAAGTGATACAGGGGTTACAACAACAATCCTGCCACATAAAACACACTTGGAAGGTATAGATCCTTGGAAGGTAGAGAACCCTGTTGGTCTGCTCCCTGATGGAGCCAGGAAAGCCCTCCTGCAGTCTGCACACTGAAGGCCCAGAGAACTGGAACGGTTCTCCCGTGAGCCTGTAAAGCAGGACGGCACTAGGTTGTTTCTCATCCACAGTCCAACAGGCTGGAGACACAGAAAGAGCCATGCGTCTGCTGAGCACACGGAAGATAGAATCGATGCCCCTTCAAAGTTGCTTAGGCAGGAGATTTCGCTTACCTAGGGGGTAAGCTGGCCTGTTGTTCTGTCCAGGCCTCCTACAGTAGATGAGCCCAAACTACATTAAGGAAGCAACTTGTTTTCATCTATACATGTGCCAGATTCATCCAAAAGCTTCTTCGCAAGGACGTTTGGCCAACATCTGGACACCCTTGATCCCACTCAAGTTGGCGTATAAAATTAACCATCACATATGGAGTTTGGCAACCAAAAGAAAACAGAAGTAAAATAAGAGACACTTTTGAGACAGTTGGCGAACTCTAATTGCTGACTAAATATTAAGCAATATTAAGAATGATTTAGTGGAGGTTCCTCAAAAGAAAAAAAAAAAGGCAACTGAAAATAGAACCACCATATGATCCAGCTATACCACTCCTGAGTACATAGCCAAAGGACTCTAAGTCAGCATACCACAGAGATACTGGCACATCCGTGCCAAAACCTAACAGCCACTGGCCTTAGTTTATTGTATTATATCTTATTGCATCCTATACCCACAAGCTTTTGGATAAACCCTCCTCAAATTGTCCTGCTTTGAACATACTTTGTTTCCTATTGCTGCCTTGACTTACATGCTGCGAAGAACTGTCAGCGTGCATACAGAAGGACACCCTCCCTTCTCTGAATATACTTACTGCATTACTTATGACTGAAAGAAAGGCCTTCATTTCCTTAAAAAAAAAAAAAATATATATATATATATATATATATATATATATATATATATATATATAAAACTTGGGCTTAAACTAATAGTTTCAACTAGGCAACGGGGCCATGTGTAATTCAAAGTTGAACAAAGACCTCCTTCACTTACCTCTACTGGCTTTTATTTTCTTAATCTTTGTCTCCTTGGATCTTTGGCTGGTTCCATTCATTGTCTTTCTCCTCCAGTCAATAAGGGGTCGATTTGGAACCAATGCTGACAACTTTATTTCACTCGGATAGGAACTGAGACTTGCTGGGCATTATTGGGTCAGAGCAGATTTGAATCAGGGCAGATCTGAGATAAGCAGATAAGACATGGAGAAAGGACAGACCTTCAGGAGGGTTGGCATTACAGAAAGGGTCTAGGAAGGGGAGACCCCCCCAGATGTCTGTAGGTTGTGCCAGAGGACTTAAAGGAGAGACAAAGTGTGAAACACCTTTGACACACTTGATGAGACAGAGGCAGCTTTTATCTCCTAGCTTGGGAGGGATGAGTGTCAGAGATGGAGATGAGGTTGAGGGCTCCCATTCACATAGTGTTTCATTGCCTCTCTACATACAATGATGTGGGCTGGAGATGGCTCATCAGGTAAAAGTGATTGCTACCAAGCCTGTTGCCGAGAGTTCAATCCCCAGGACCCACATAGAGAACAAAGAGAAATCACACAAACACCACACACACACACACACACACACACACACACACACACACTCCTGAGAACCCACATGGGGGATGAGAGAAAGTGTACACACGCACATGCACTAATATTTTTAATATTTAATATAATTGGGTCAGTAAGGTGGCTCAGCAGGTAAAGATGTTAGCCACACATACCTGACAGCCTGAATTCAAAGTGACTTTGATTCCTGACAACCTAAAAATGTAGAAAAAATAACAGATTCTACAGAATCTACATATGTCCTGCAGCATTGACACGTATACACACACACATAATAATAATAATAATAATAATAATAATAATAATAATAATAATAATAGTAATAAATAAAGGCTAGCTAGACAAATAGATACATAGCCAACATAAGGTTTCTCTCATTGTATGACCAACGCTGACTGTCATCTCCTTTGTCATATAATATAAGGAGCCCACAATCTTATTACATCTATACATACTACCATATGGAAGGGGAGACTGGATGCAGAACAGGTACACCAGGAGCAGGAATCTCGAGGCCATTAGCCACAACCAGGCAAGGCTGAGAATAGTAGATTCTGCATTGTTGGTGCAGACTTTGAACCTTGACAAAGGCCTTCAACAAGCAATCAGTGACCATACTGAAATCTTATCAGGAGACAGTCAGTCAAACAGGAAAATCGCTAAAAGCGGAATCTCTTCTGAAAAGTTTCCAACAGGCAACTGGAAGTCAGAAAAGCTGAGGTTTGGGTTCTGGTTGAGCCATGATCCTGATTTTGAGCAAAACATAAAACTTTCTGGGTGTCATTCCTTCACCATAACATAAAGGTCGTCACCCCAGATGACTGCTAAAGTAAAGGAAAATGTGCTGGTCTTGATATCCTGTGGCACTGGGACAAGTAAGGAAATGAGCTACGAAATACTGTTTTTACTTATTGTTTATTTTAAGTTTTTTATGTGTATGGGTGTTGTACCTGCATGTATGTCTGTGCATCACTTATGTTCCTTGTGCCCACAGAGGCCAGAAGAGGGTGTCAGATTCCATGGAACTGGAGTTATTAACCATTGTGAGTCACCATGTGGTGCCTGGGAATTGAACCAGAATCCTCTGAAAGAGCAGCAGGTTCTCTTAACCACTGAGCCATCTCTCCAGCCCCTGTCTCCCCAGTATTTTTGAAGAATTTCATAATTTAACTCTTTAGGAATTGATCCGGGATAGCCTTGCATAAAGGAAAAGATAGATGATTACCTCAGTGTGTCACACTGTAGTCACCTGATTCTAAAGTAAATGACAGTATGCCAAGCCACAGTCAAATGACTCTAAGTGAGTTTGGCATGTCATGGTTTAGCAGTGCGTTTGCTGCTGTGGCCCCTCTGCTACTTGAGTTCACTGCTCCCTTTGTTGCTGCCCTCTGTAGCATCGAGACTACTTAAAGTTAAGTCAGCTCAATTCTCACTCTGTTTCTGTCTCTGCTTTTGGCTTCAAGAAGTTATTTAATATTCTTAAGTGAACTTAAGATAGTAGAAGAAATTTCTGAAAGATTCAGTTGAAGCAGATTCTATAAAGATAATTCAAATGAGTAGAATAAACTTAAAGATTACAAAAAAATAATAAAATAAAATAAAATAAAATAAAATTCATTTTATCTGGGCCCCAGGGCTCTGCTTTTCATCCCAGCTACTTAGGAAGGAGGCAGGAGGATTGGAAGTCCAAGGCCAGTCTAGGCTACAGAGGGAGTTCAAGGCCATCCTGTAGAATGCAGTGAAACATTGTCTCAAAATAAATAAAACAGGGCTGGAGATGGAACTCCATGTAAAAGACTTCCCTGGAGTCCATGTGGCACTGGGCTTAACCCCAGTACTGAAGAGAAAAAGTTCATTTATATTTGCTATGTATTTAATGACCCTTTTTATTTATTTTTCACAGTCATTTACATTTTTATTTATTTGTTGAAGTTGGAGATAACCTGGAGGACTCAATTCTTTTCTTCTACCACGTGAGTTCTGGAGATTGGACTCAGGCCGGTGGAGGCCTGCATCAAGGGTCATTGCCCCCTGAGCCATCTCGATGGCCCCTAAATCAGTATTTTTATGTTAAAGTGCTACTGTGTGCCAGGGCTTGTGCTAGAGAATGGTTATAAAGAAAACCTTTCTTGTTACTTAGAAAGTAACAGCTGATAGAAAAGGGCAGGGGTGGGAAATACTTTGATAAACCCATACACGAAATACTGTGGGAGCACATGAGGGTGCTGTAGCTGACCCTGGGATGCTCAGGAAATCTTCCAAGAGATGCTGACCTGAGGCCTCAAGGACCACTAGAAACTAGCCAGACCTATAAACTACTCAAGGTGGAGAAAGGTGCCCTGTGAACAGAGCAAGTAGCTCCTGCCGATGCATGGCTTGTACTGTTAGGCTGCAAATGCGTCTGTGTGTTCGGACCTTCAGAACCCAAGTAGGGAGTGACTAGAAGAGAGGCGGGGTAACGAAGCAGAGGCCGGCTAATGAACGGTTTGGTTTGCTTCTCTGAGAAGTGTGAAGTACGCACTTGAGGAAGTGGAGTCAGAAGCGGGCAGTAACTACGAGTAACACAATCGCACTTGAATTTGGCAACGAGTGTCCTGATTTTAATTACGGAACTAGAGTGAATGCATTCAGAGAAGTTCAAAGTGGGGGCTGAGAGACTAAGTTAAAAGGTCGCTGCTCTAATCCTGGAGTGTTAGTCCGAGGTTGGTCACTGTACTAGAAGCCCCAAGGAGCAGTGATTTGCATGAGATAAAAGGTCTTTCCTCATTTGACAATCTGTGAATTAGTGATCTGGGGTTGCTTCAAGGTCATTGACTCAGTGTGTCCCTCAGTTGCACACTCTAAGCCAGTTTTCCTCAACACGGAAACATAACAGCCTAAGGGACAGGAGCATGGAGAAGGGAAGGCCCTCCGGTTATGACCGGGACACAGGTCTCTTCAGTCAGAACTTGGTAGCTGATCGCTACTCAACTGCAAGCACAGCTAGGGGAAGAAGTCTTCATTCTGTGGGGCAGCCCACCCACATCCAAACCAGGGTCTGTTACCAGAGACAAAGAGGAAGATGGGTTTTCTGCGTGACTACTAGCAGTTTCTGTTATGCTAAGAAAAGAAAGAGACCTGACTGAGGTAGTGGCCGCAAGAGTGGACAGCCAAGAATCAATCTGAGGGGACACTGGGAAGGGAGAGTTGACTGACGGGCTGACCAAAGATCAGAAGAGGCGTGGGCCGAATGGTACTGCAGCAGACATTCCTGTTTCGGACTTCAGCTCCTCCTTAGGTGGCGGTAGCAGCAGCATTTACTTAGTGCTATGGTTTGGAAATGGTTTGGTGATTACCAAGGACCCATGTGACAAACCTTTGTCCCCAGGTGGCGGCATTAGGAGGTTCTGTGGAAGCTTGATGGAAAGTCCGGATATCGTTGAAGGTGTGAAATCTTTCTCCTACAAACCCTCGAGTCCCTTGCAAGAGGATTGCTACCAGGCTGGGAACAGAGGTCGTGTGCAGAACACCTTCTTAGGATGGTCAAAGCCCTGGCTTTGATTCCCAGTACCAAAAATATTTTAAAAGGTAAAGATGGAGGCTTAGGGTATAAAGACACCTGTTGCCATGCCTAATCTGATTTCAACCCCGGGGACCCACAAGGTGGAAGGAGAGAATGGGCCTCCATACAGGCACGGTGGAGTACACGCACACCACACACACACACACACACACACACACACACACACACACACGATAAATAAATAAGTAAATAATAAATGTGAGGGGGAAGGAGCCAAGTATGGAGGTGCACACTTGTGATACTTTCGCTCAGAAAGCTAAGGCAGAAGGATCTCATGTTGGAGGCCAAGCCTGGGTTACATAGTAAAACCAAGTCTCAAAACCAAAAAGGGGAAGGGAATGTTAAAACAAACAAACAAACAAGCAAAACCTTCTCTATAAGGAGCAACCGTGGCCTCACCTAGCTCTCTCTGCTCTCTGGCTGAGACGCAGTCATCTTTCCACCATTGTGACAGGTGTCACAGCCAAGCATTGGCCCTTGCTGCAAAGGCTTTGCAATGCTGAGTGGACTCCAGGCCCCTAGAAAAGAGAGACACACACAATCCCCCCTGGTAGCCTGTGTGCAGCAATTCTTGCAGGTAACAGAAGCTGACTAGTATTCGTAAGTGAAAACAAATAGAGGGAGATGGAATTTGGGGAGGGCGTGAAACACACGCTTCACTTTTTCCTCCAGGCTTGAAGTGTATGTAGGACATTCAGACAGAAATAATCCTGTGGGCTGAGTTTAGAATCATCAGCTTTACAGGGAACTTCAAAGTATGACAGCAGATGGTTATTTGAGGTCTGAGAGAAGACAGAAATCATCAACCAGGAAAGAGAAGAAAAAGATGAGGACAGGAACCAAATCTGCAATGACACAAAGGGAGGAGGACAGCGGCAGTAAGAGGCACCGGGAGCAAGCCAAGGATGAAACCAAGGAAAGGCAGCTTTTCAGAGGGAAGAATGAGAGACTCGTGGGCACTGCGGAAGGTATTTCCAAGGACAAACCATCAAAAACCCAACTTCTCCACTCGTTAAAGGAAGGGAGGGAGGGCATTAATTTTCCTTCTGTGCGGCATCTCAGCCTGTTCAAAACCAGAGTCTGCTCCCAGAGACCGAGAGGAAGCGAAAGTGGCCTGTACTTCGCAGGCTGGGAGAGGTGACGCCTTCCCGCACCTGGCACGTAATAGCTAAAGTTTAGCACTTTGTGTTTGCTGCATTCGTTTCTGTTGGTTGGTTCTTGGGTTTGTGGGTTGTTGATGTGGTTTGAGATCCGGTTTGTTTACGTAGCCCTGGCTGGCCTGGAACTCACTGTGTAAACCGGCTGGCCTTGGACTCACAGACTCACCAGTCTCTGTCTGCTGGGATTGAGAGAAGGCGGCACCATTAGTGTTTTAATCCATTTGATGACTTCCTGTTCTCCATTTTATTCTTTTAGGCAATTCTCCTACTTCTCCCCCTCATTTTTTTTTTTTTTTTTTTTAAATCAAGCTTAGCTCAGTTTGGACCTAAGTGAAAGCTTTATTCCGAGCACTGTGAGAAGTCTAAATCGTGTGAGTACAGTCAAGACAGCACGGCACGGATCACAGGGACCCTCGTAACCGCAGCTCACAAAGATTGTCAGAGCAGATTCCAGCCATTACAAAATAGAACAAATAGAAGCAACATTTTTCTCCACGGAATATAGGCATAATTCAAAGAGTGCCTAAACAGTCCTCTGGCATGCAAGCTGTACAGCCACCATGAGAGGTATTGTGGACCGTGAGAAAGAGGGTCCTTAGGTCAATGAGGCCTGCTGCCAAAGGGGATTGTGGGAGTCTTTCCTGCTTCCTCTCTTTTCCTCTCAGAAACGAACCGTGTAGCTTTGCTCTGCCTCACGTTTCTGGTCCTGCTCCTGCTATAATGGCATTTTTCTGACAGTGCTAGCCAACCATGGACAGAAACTTTCAAAACCATGAGCCAAAATAATTATTTTCTCCTTGTAAGTTCATTGTCTCAGGCAAGTGTTACAGGACAGAATGCTAACTAACACGGGTTCTATTTTCCAGTGTTTAGCATGAGTGAAAAAAAAAAAACCAACCTGAAAAACTCTAAATGTCCAGAAAAATGACGTGTTTGTGAGGTGCTTTAAAAGTCATGTTTTGCTTGTTAGTTTTTTTTGTTTCTCTGTGTAGCCTTGGCTATCCTGGGCTCACTTTGTAGACCAGGCTGGCCTGCCTCAGCCTCCCCAAGTGCTGGAATTACAAGTGTGTGCCACCGTAGCTGGTGCTCTTTGAAGCTCTGTAGCCAAGGCTACACAGAGGAGCCCTGTCTTGACCCTGACCCTGACCCCACCCCCAATATTTTTGTTGTGGGCCAGTGAGATGGTTCAGTGGGCAAAGCACTTGCAGCCAAGCCTGGACCTAAGTTTGCTCCCCAGGACCTATAGAGTGGAAGAAGATGACTCCTGAAGGAGTTTTGCTGACCTCCACACAGGACATGGCCTGTGTCCCTCTAAAATGAAATAAATGTAATAAAAAAATCATGTCTGGGGACTGGCTTTGAGGGATGGCTTGGTGGTTAAGAGCACTGGCTGTTCTCACGGGGGACTTGAGTTCACGTCTCAGCACCCACGTGGTGGCTAGCAACTGTACCTCCAGTTCCAAGGACTCTGAGGCTCTTCTGCTCTCTGTGGTACACAGACATACATTCAGGTAAAATACCCACACACATAAAACAAAAAATATATATATATAAAACACATTTTATTTTTTAAAGTAAGGTTTTATCGCATGTGATTTGAAGAATCAAATATCTATATATCAAGTATATCTGTATAATCTAACTATATAGAATCACTTATCTATATAATCTATAATATTTATGTATTTATCACTTATTTATTTGCATTCCGACATCAGCTCACTTGAGTGAAATAGAGGTACATAGGACTAAGGATATAGCTCTGTGCTACTGTGCTTGGCCAGCACATACAGGCCCCTGATCCAATACCTGGTCCCATCAAAACAAACAAAAATCCCATCATATAAAAGCCAAGTATGCCCTATAGATTCCATGGGTGTGTCTCTTAATTAAATGACATCTAGCTGCTTTTCACAAAAACATTCTGGTACCCTGTGAACCTGTTACTTTGCTTCTTGGCCTCAAACTAACTCCTTTAAACTCTTCTTTGAAAAGTGAATATAGGCCTTTAAAATGTGATTCCCCCCCTCCCTTTGTAACAGCTGACCTTGAAGTCTTATTGACAGTGGGAAAGACAACCAAAAAAAAAAAAAAAAAGAAGAAGAAGAAGCATTTCCCTTCCTCAGGCGCTCACTGCGCAGGTACTACAACAGCACGCTCAGCTTTTCCAGAGGCCAGCTTCTGCCATCCATAGTGAGCAGGCAGCAGCCAGCAGATGGCAGAGACATCAGCCTCCCCACTAGTCTAGTCTCTGTTTCTGTGGGCAATTTGCCCATTACCGTAAAACGTGAAATTAGGGAAGATTCCATGACGAGATTCCAAATTCTGTTCCGCCACAGTGACTTATCTGCCATCAAAGGAGCCACTGCACACACCCTCTTGGAACAGGTCAAGATCACAGCCCAGTGGGCAAGGAAGGAGCTCTTCTCTTGTTACCTCAACCCTGGCAGTTTGTTTGTTTGCTTTTCCTTTCTTTCTTTCTTTCTTTCTTTCTTTCTTTCTTTCTTTCTTTCTTCCTTTCTTAAGTTTTCAAGACAAAGTCTCTGTGTAACAATCTCTGGGTGTCCTGGACTGACTTTGTAGACCAGGTTGGCCTCACAGAGATAGGGCTGTCTCTGCCTCCAACGTGCTTGATTCACAGGCATGTGCCACCACACCTAACCTAGCACTTTCTTTCTTTCTTTTTTTGTTTTTTTTTGTGTTTTGTTTTGTTTTTTTTGAGACAGACGTTCTCTGTGTAGCCCTGGCTGTTCTGGACTCACTTTGTAGACCAGGCTGGCTTCGAACTTATTACGACCCCTAGCTTTGCCTCCCCAGTGCTGGGATTAAAAGCGTGCACCACCACGCCTGGCTCAGCACTTTCTTTCTTGGATTGCTATTTTTTTATTCTTTACAATTCTTCTTCTTTTTCCCCCTTAAAAAATGTGTATGGTCAGTTTTCCCTGCGTGTATTTGTGTGTCCATTTGTGTGCCTGGTGCCTGCAAAGGCCAGAAGAGGGCTTTGGATCCTCTGGAATTGAAGTTACAGGCAGTTGTGAGATGCCATGTGGGTGCTGGGAGTCAAACCTGGGCCCCTTGAAAGCAGCCAATACTCTTAACCCTGAGCCATAGTCTCCGGCACCTGTTCTTATTCCTTAAGTAGCTAATTTCTTGCTATTCTACGCCTCATTCCCACATCAGATTCATACTGAATTTACCTTCTAGAAACTGCTGTGTGACTTTTCTCTCCTGACTAGATCCCGAGTGCCACACTACAGCTCCAGGCAAGCTGCCCTTCTATCAAGAGAACTGTAGGACAGAAACACGGAAATAGAATATTCTTCTGCTGCAACTCAGGGGTCCTTCAAGCCTCAGCTCTTTGGGAGCTGGATGGTAAGGCTGTTGATGTGAAGGGAGGGAGCTAAAGATCTGTCAGCTGGGGCTGAAGTCTATAGCACTTAGATATTCAGCAAATAATGGAAACTGAGGCCAGCTGATCATGCGCCATCTTCTTCCTGAACCTACTGAGATTCTCTCTAGCATCTCCCTCAAGACCCCTTGCGTGTTCAGCTTTTGTCAGGTCTCAGAAATATTAAGATGATAAGAATGTATTACGTAGTAACTCAGGGAGTAAAACTCAAAAGTTTCAGGAAGTCCCTAAAGCTTATCAGGTTTACGAGGCCTTCCCCTCCCCAGGGTTTATATGCCATGAGGTTGCTGAGGATTCTCTGTGGCTGGTAGAGCTTCATGAGGGTTGTACAGACAGCTCCAAGGCTGCAAGTATGTTGTTCTTATTTTTGTTTTTGAGTTATCATCCATGCTGGGATGGACATTATGGTGATGTGGCTGCTCTTGAGCCATCCCTACTCCCCAAAAAATATTACAAAAAAAAAAAATCCTCACTCATACTCCTGCCTGTAACACCTATAAATTCATTGGTTCATCACATTGCTCAAAAAAAGTTCTGTTCATCCACCTGTTCCTGTCTTCCCAGAAACTACTAGTAAGTTTCCTTCAACGACAGTTGATGAAAACTATTTTGGGGGTTGCATACTTGGCAAGCACTAATCTCAACCCTCCAATATAACATATATTTTCTATAATTTCGGATTGAATATAAGATTCTGGAAGTTGAGTGATCACTGGATTGTAGAGTTGTTGTTGTAGTGTTGATTGGATAAAGACACAAAGTCTAACAAGCTATACACAGAAGCTGGAAAGTAAAGATGTGGGCTTTTTTAAAAGGAGTGTCCCTAAAACACCTAGCTATTACTTAGGAATGAGATTAATTTTGTCCCTTCTTTTTATCCTTGTGCTCATACCCGTCTGTAAAAAGTTTTCTTTTTTCTTTCTTTCCTTTTTTTTTTTTTTTTTGTCTCCTGAGACAGTGTTTCTCTGTGTAACAGAGCCCTGGCTCTGTCCTGGACTCACTTTGTAGAATAGGCTGACCTCAGACTCACTGCTGCCTGTGTCTGTTTCCTGGGTGCTGAGATTAAAGGCAAGCACCTCCACTGCCAGCTAAAATTTTCCCTTTTAAAGTTGTCTCTGATGTAGATTTATATACATTTCATTGTTCTTTTTTTTTTTTTTTTTTTATCACCATTGTTTTGTTTTCAAGGGGGTTGGGGGAAAATCTATATAAAACAACCTATGTGTTTTCTCCCTGGCCAGTTCTCTGAGGAGAATATTATATGATGTGTATTAGTCATTTCAGAGCTGACTGTCTTGCTAGTTTGTGTGGTAGAAAAGTAGATGGGTTAGGGTTAGTGTAGTGAGTTTGGGGCTCTGGCACTGATTCCTTCAGATGGTATCCGAAAAGATGAATCTTTTGGTTAGGAGAAGATTTCCTTTGATCTCTCTCCTTGTAGTAGGATTTACCCCAATTTTAGGTGTAGGAGTTAAATGTGACAAGATTCACCAGTTTAATCCCGCTGTCCCAGATCATAATTATTGGTGGTTAGTTTAAGGAGGGCGGGTGAAGGTCCTAGCCCAGTCGAGCCTTGAACTCCTGATCCTCCTGCCTCACTTCCCAAGGAGTGCCACCACATCCGCCTATGGTCTCTGAATAGTGTTGGTTTGAACAGTGAGCCAGACCTCAAGTTCAATATGTCTGCGTCATCCTCCATTTCTCCGAGCTCGGAGTCCGGGGGACCTTGTCTATGAACAGTTCTGAGGCCCTGGTGCGCTGCTGCGATGGGGGGAGCAGGGGTGGGGCTTGTGACACCTGAAGCTGGGAGACCAGCGGTGACTCTCCTGGAGTGAGTGCAGGCTTTTACCTGCATTCAGTGGATTTCTGCTTTCAATGCAGGTTCTCAGGCCTCTCTGCCGGAAGAGGCCCTGATCCTCCTCACAAGTGGGGAGGGAAGTCCCCATTGCCTGGGACTGGAAAGCTTCAGCGGCAGTTGCTGGAAAAGCCAGGAGCTAAAGTTGGTTGAGCATGCTAACTTTATTGTGCATTCTAAGCCCATGCATTCGATGCAGAAGGGGAGTCTACGCTAAGCCAGAAGCTAAAAGACAAAAAACAGAAAAGGAGACAAAAAGGACAGGAAGGTGAAAGGTCCTTTGATGAAAAAGGACCACATAGACCAAAAGGGAAGGGTGAGAAAGAAGGACAAAGGTCACACCAAGGCGACCCCCACTTGTGAGTCCTGGGTTTTTGTTTGTTTGTTTTTTAAAGCCCTGGGTGTTGTTAAAAAAAAAAAAAAAAAAAAAAGGAAAGACACCAGGATGTGGCTTCTGTTTATAGGAAATATCTCGAGAGCCTTATCTCAGGAAGGAGAAACAGCCCTTAGCAATGCTGAGGAGGACCAGGTCTGTGACACCTCTCACGACATGAGATTTAGGGGTCTGCTGGGGCCAATGGGAGTCACCCCCTTTTCCAAGCCTGTTAGAATGGCTAACTGGAGGAGATAGGACTTCCATGTTGCCCAGCAATGCCCTACATGTCTAGACTAAGATAGACAATAAATACACACTTTTGCTTAAGTCATTTCAAGTTGACACTGGCTGGATGGGTTGTAGTTAACGAATTACTAAATGAGTCTAGAGACTGGAGAATGGCCCAGAAGTTGAGAGCGCTAGCTGTTCTGTCAGAAAACCCCAGTTTGATTCCCAGCACTCATGTGGCAGCTCACAGCTTTCTATAACTCCAGTTTCAGGGGATCCAACAACTTCTTCTGAGCTCCACAGGCTCGAGGCATGTACATACTACACAGACACACATGAAGGCAAAACGCTCAAACATTTAAAATAAACTACAATATACTTAGTCTAGTGTATTTTGTTCACAAACTGGTTTTTCTCTTATAAGAGGAAATGGATGCTGGGCAGTGGTGGCACACACCTTTAATCCCAGTACTTGGGGAGCAGAGGCAGGCAGATCTCTGTGAGTTCAAGGCCAGCCTGGTCTACAGAGTAAGTCCCAGGACAGCCAGGTCTACATAGAGATACCCTGTTTCAAAAACAAAACAAAACAAAAGCAAAAAAACAGGGCCTTAAGGCCTGCAGATGAATAAAAGTGCAATGGAGAGGAGGGAAGGCTGGGAGAGCTGTACTCGCGCCGTGAAGAGAGAAGGAAATGGAGATGAAATGGCGGTGACAGGTGTGACAGAGGGCTGGGGTCAACAGTGGTCCATGTGGTTGGTGGGATGGAGTGCAACAGCCTGGAGCTCAGGCAGATGCAGACTCTGAACATGCCTCTGAACAGGCCTAGGGTCACCCTGGCTCTAGTTGAACAATGATTCACTTCCTTGGCTGGCCCTCCTTGAAGGACCACTGTGTTCCATGCAGCTGCTGAGGGCCATGTGTGGGTCAGTGGCCCTGATGCAGCTGGAGCCAGCTCAGTGTCTGTGGCCCATGTTACCCTCAACACCATGCAGACGACTGTGCTTTATGCCGTGGCCTGAAGTCATGTTGGTTTCTATGGGCTATGGTGCTGCTGCGGGCCGTGTTGGTGTGAGTGGCTTGTGTTGCCACCTGAGGCCATGTTGATGCACACAATCCAGGCTACCTCTGAGGGCCTTGTCTGGGTCCATGGTCCTACTGCAGGTCATGATCTGTGGTGTCTCGAGAAACCACAAGGAAGCCCTGATGTGACCATAAAGAACAAGGAAGCTACTTTGGCGATGATAACTGAGACACACAATTGATAAAAAGCACGTGGAAGGCTTTTTGTGACAACCTCTGCCCCTACCCCAACTTCCACCCACCAAAAATCACAGCCTAAATCAGGAAGCCATCAAAGAGAACTTCTAACGGTTGTGATAAGGTTGCTGAAATGTAGCTCTTCACAGTTGATGGCTTCTGGTAGGGAAGGCCTCAGTTTTCTTTAGGAAGCTAGGTCACTGGGATTTTAACCATGCTCTAGTGAGTATACGGACAACACAAATTGGATTTGTTTTCCTTTTGGGGGTGGGGGCGGGGAAGGCCACAAAGGACAGGGTGGGGCAGGCATGAAAGGACTGGGAAAAGAGTGTGATCTGGGTGTATGAGGAGAAATTCCCAAAAAATCAATAAAAATATTATTTTGGAAAAAAAGTGATAATTAAAAACAAAAAGGTACAAGTCAACTGAAAAGTGATTCCTTAGGAGTTAATGAGAGAGCATTATATATGTGTAGTATTGTTTAAAAGAATTCGGAGGGGGGCGGGAAATCACCTGATTTTATTATGACAAACTGAACTGAATAGTTGTCAATAGGCCCTACTTAATAAGCCTAACCGGATCCATATACATTGTGGTGTGAACATGAAATGTTCCTTTAGTTTGGGTTTAAAACACTTGGTTCCTCTTAGCTGATGGAGTTATTTTAGAAGATTTAGAAACATTAGCCGGTAATCCCAGCACTCATGAGGCAGAGACAGGCAGATCTCTGTGAGTTCGAGGCCAGCCTGGTCTATAAAGCAAGTCCAGAACAGCCAAGGCTACACAGGGAAACCCAGAAAAGAAGGAAGGAAGGAAGAAAGGAAGGAAGGAAGAATGTAAGGGAGGAAAACCTTTAGGAAGTAGAACTATGCCAGAAGCCAGAAGGGATTCACAGTGTGGTGGGGGAGGTTGGGGTTCTATAACCTGTGGTGGGGGAAGTTGGGGTTCTATGACCCAGCCCTACTTCCTCTTTCTCCCCAGCTTCTGACTGTAGAAGTACTGTGACCAACCTCCTCAACCTCCTGCCACCATACCTTCTCTGTTTTTGTTGTAGTTGTTGGTTTTATGTTTGTTTTCAAGACAAGGTTTCTATGTGTAGCACTAGCTGTTCTGGACTCACTTTGTAGACCAGGCTGGCCTCAAACTTGCCTCTGCCTCCCAAGTGGGATAAAAGGCGTGCGCCATCACAATTGGCTAGGCCTTCTTCTCTAAGTATGTTTTTTGCTTTTGTTTTTGTCCACTGTTTTGTCACCCCCAACAAGAATAGTAGGTGATACGTATGTTTCCATTTATTTATTCCATGTATGCCCATGGTTTGCATGCATATGAACACTCTGTTCCGAATGAACTGACTCTTTGCTTAGGATGGTTCTTTATGGGCCATCCCAATAGGACGGTGATATGTGAAATTCCTGCTCTCCACAAACCGCTCATTAGTGCTTTACACAAACAGTTCCCACCTGTCCCCGTTTATTTGCGTTGTTTCTGTGCTTTGGCTGCAGAGCGGCAAGAGCTAGGAAAGCATGCTCTGAGCAACAGAGGGGTGGGCCTGCTCTGTCCCTACAGTGTCTGCCAAAAGGACTGCCTTAAGCCCCTTCCAGAACAGCAAAGAACGTGCGAAGAGAACAAGCTCATGAGGAGCAGCCTAACATACAGTGAACCACTTCACGTTATTTCCCCTGGAGTGAAAGGGGCACAAAATGGTACAGGTGTTTTTTATTTATTTGAGCTTAAAAAAAAAAAAAGAAATCTCTGAATGAATGAACCTTGGCAAACATGTGTCAGGAGATAATAGAAACTTACCCGGACTCTTTTTATAAATTTTATCCAGATGCAAAATTTGTCCTTGTGATGAGTTGCAGCCATCAGAGAGGGAAAGATGCTTGTAGGAGGAACAAAATCCACAGACAATTCAACATTAGCTGGACCATTAGCTTCAAAAAGGAGGAAATTCGGTCTACAAAACTAAGAAGCCTGATTTGTTATTTCTCATCTCTCCTTATCACAACTGACTTAAAGCGGAACCTTAAGACTTCTCCAGGGAAGAGCATCCCGATAGGCTAGCCAATCCCAAGTGGTTAGTAACAACACATATGCATATGAACAACACTAAATGGACCCAGCATGTTGTATTTATATGTACAGGTGTGTGTGTGTGTGTGTCCGTGTCCGTGTGTGTGTGTATGTGTGTGTGTGTGTGTGTGTGAGAGAGAGAGAGAGAGAGAGAGAGAGAGAGAGAGAGAGAGAGAGAGAGAGAGAGAGAGAGAATTAAAGATGTCATGAATTTGAGGAGTTGGAGGAGGAAGAAGGTGGGGAAATGATGTAAATATGGTACTTAGGTATGAAATTTAAAAAATAGACCTTACGCTGAGTGTGGTGGTGCACACTTTTAATCTCAGCACTCAGGAGGCAGAGACAAGTGTATCATTGATGTCAAGGTCAGCCTGGTCTACAGAGCCAGTTCCAAGACAACCAGGGCTACACAGAGAAACCCTGTTGTACTGGCTAGTTTTATGTCAACTTGACACAAGCTAGCATCATCAAAGAGGAGGAAACCTTAATTGAGAAAATATCTCCACCAGAGCACGCTGTCAGGACCCAGCCCAATGTGGGTGGTGCCAGCCCTGGGCTGGTGATGCTGGGTTCTGTAAGAAAGCAGGCTGAGCAAGTCATGAGGAGCAAGCCAGTAAGCAGCACCCCTCTGTGGCTTCTGCATTAACTCCTGCCTTCAGGTTCCTGCCCTGTTTGAGTTTCTGTCCTGACTTCCTTAGTGACAAACAGTTATGTGGAAGTGTAAGCCAAATAAACTCTTTCCTTCCCAACTTGCCTTTCGGTCATGCTGTTTCGTCACAGCAATAAAAACCCTAATTAAGACACCTGTCTTGAAAAACCAGAAAACAAAACAAACAAACAATGAAACAAAACAAAACAAAACAAAAATAACTGGAAACAAGAACTTTTACTTTATTTTAGTTCATTTCCCTCCTGGGATTCCATAGATATTTTAAATATTAAAACATGTATTCCCCCATAGGGGAGATTTACAGTTTAGTTAGCCAGCTCTTTAAAAAACAGGTACAGGGGGCCAGAGAGATGGCTCAGCGGTTAAGACGGTGTACTGACCGCTCTTGATGAAGACTGGGTTCAATTCCCAGTACCCACCTCAGGTGGCTTGTAACTGCCTGAAACTTCACAGGTTAGGGGGATCCATTAGTTCTGTTTTTCATAGGACTCTGCACTCATGTGCATTTAGCTATACCCAGAAATGTGTACACACATAATTAAAATAAAGCAAATCTTTTTTTTAATGTAACATTCTTTAAAAAAATTTTTTTCCAGAAATGGGCAAGTGCATTAGTGACTATCTCAGCATTGGACAGCTATAATCACCCACCACTACGTCCACCATGCTGCTGTTTTTAATGCTGGGCATCGTGTTTGATACTTACGCCATTTTAGTCTTTGCAGGAATGCTAAACCTGCTATCGGTAGTAAAGGAGGGACAAGGTCAGTTTGAGACGGTTAGCTTTACTATCTTGAATTAAAAACCCAGGTCAATTAAAGAGCTTAGACACTTTCCACTGAGTTTCCTGTTTTTATTTACACACTTACTAGAGCAGTGTTAACTTAATTGAAAGGACTGCTGTGGTTCGAATATAAATGGCAGCCATATTTTGGAAACTTTAGGAGAAGAGACTTAGCTAGAGTGAAGGCCCCTGGAATGTGCTCTTTGTGGCTATGTTTCACCTTGGCCCACTCTCTTCCGTGTCCTCTGCTTCCTGGTCATCATGATGCAAGAGTTTTTGCCCCTCTGTGATATTCTGCCTCACTACAGACCTGATGAGCGAGAACTGAATCCTCCAAAACCAGGAGCCAAAAGGACTCCTTCCTCCCTGCAGTTGATTTGCATTTTCATATATATATATATATAAACATATATATATGTCACAGTGATGACAGACTGGGGAGCACAAGGACCAATAACTATCACCCATTTCTTACCTGATTTCTGACTTAATAGGGAGCAATATAAAAGTAAGACAGGTAGAAAGCAAGAGGGATCACCTTCACTGCTCACAAAGCTTAGCTGGGAAGGCTGGTGTCTGAGCAAGTAGGCTCAGAAATGCCAAACCCAGAGTGTTCAGATATACCTATTAGTTCCTAGGCAAATCCATTCCTCCTTCTCAGAGCCTGCCCCTGGAGAATGAGAAAGAAACCCACAAGCTTCCTCTCTCCCACCATACCCCAAGAGGGGGAAGCTGAGTTGTCCAAATCCAATTTCTCTTTGGAAACCCACTGGTCCCCCGAGGGTGGAAGAAGTGCCGTAACTGGCAGAAGACCAGCGCCCTGTGCTAAGATGCACACTAATGGACCCTGTCACGTGGGAGAGCCCTCGAGAGAGAGGGGAAGAAGGACCCTCAGTCACACTAACCACATACCCATCGATTCGATGGATTGATCGGTAACTCTTTCTAATATTCTTTATAGAAATTCTTCCATTGCCTTATAAGGTTCAAAAGAGCACTCTGACTATTCTTAGAGTTTTAATAGTGTTATTACAAAGCGATTACACTAAGCACCTAACTGTATGTAGCCTTGGGGTGGACACTTTCATCTGCCATATTCTCCTGCTATGATCTCAAGAGAAGACATTTATTGTGATAGAGTGGGGATCTTGGGCACACTAGTGAGCTCAAGGCTAATGAAATCTCCAAAGGGTTTATGTCTAACTCAGCACCACTCCTACGCTTTGGGCCTGACACAAAAAGGCGCTCAATAGCTCATTGTTAGATAAAGCGGTCAATTAATGTAGTTTCTCTGAATCCCATATTTATTTCAGTGGTCATATCTAAATGTTTGCAAAAACACCCTTCAAATGCAAGAATTTCAGGTGTATATGGGAGAGAAGAAATTCAAAAAGAAAAGATGTGATTAAAAGGAAAAATATTTTGATATTTTTCAAAATATTTGCATAAATCATTCTATACCCAGAATTTTCTTTCCCTACTGTTTCCCTATCTATCTATCTTTCTTTTTCTTTCATTCTTTTCTTTCTCTCTTTCTTTTTTGTTTTTGTTTTTGTTTTTTGAGACAGGGTCTGTCTGTGTAGCTTTGGCTGTCCTGGACTCACTTTGTAGACCAGGCTGGCCTTGAACTCACAGTGATCCGCCAGCCTCTGCCTCCCGAGTGCTGGGATTAAAGGTGTGCACCACCACTGCCTGGCCTTCTCTTGTTCTTTTTGTTATAACATTTTATTTTTTTATTGTGTGGGTACACAAGAGCCATGATGTGCATGTGGAGGTCACAGGACAGCTTACCAGTCAGTTCTCGCTTTTTTCCCTACAACTTTCCAAACTGATCATGACACTGGCCTATCAATCTGTACTTAGACCGAGAGACAGGCAGGCAGGCATGGTGATGACCACCTTTCATCTCAACACTCGGAAGGCAGGCAAATTTCTCTGAGTTTGAGGCTAGCCTGGTCTAATAAGGAGTTTCAGTCCAGCCAAAGCTATATCGTAAGACCCTGTCTCAAAAAACCAACAACAACAGAAAAAAGAAAAATAGAAGATACTGAATATGTGTTTGGTCCACACTAGCTTCTCTGAGGACCACAGGTAAAATTACAAAGCAGGTTGAATTTAAGGACTTGCATTTACCATCACACCTGCTCCTGCTTCCTTATCATTACTTCTCCAAGGTCTCGTGGGTTTTATAATGTTCCCTTGTCAAACATCCACTACCCTGCTTTTCTTCCCCAAAGTACAACATATTAAAGAGCCTCTTTCTTCCTTCCTGTTTCCACGGCAACAACATCAGACAGGAAGTAGCAACATGCTCTGGCTAGTGTAAGCTGAAAACAACTTCATGGTTTATTTAATTTGTGATTTAGCTTTAAGGTGTTTGTGCTTCAGATTAATAAATCTTTATCATATATATATATATATATATGAGTATTTTGCCCTCATGTATGTCTAATGCAACACATGTGTCCTTGGTGCCCCTAGAGGCCAGAAGAAGGTATTTGTGAGCCATAATGTTGGGGCTGGGAATAGAACCTGGGTCCTCTGAAGGAGCAACAAGTGCTCTTAACTGCTGAGCCACCACTCCAGCCCATGTAGCTTGTTTATTGTGGTGTTGGAGATTGAGTTGAGGGCTGTACCTGCTAGCATCCTACCAGTGGTTCTTACTCCCACCCCAGAGAACATCATTTTAGAAGGAAGTGGCCATCAGAGTGCTTCAGCAATGGCTCCAAACTAGGAGTTTGTCCTTCAAGGATGATGTGAAACCTCTTGCTTAAGAGGAGAGGGAGCAGTTCTTGAACCTTCTTTCTCATTTTGCTCCAGCAACAGTGCAGCTGAACCCTCTGTGGGAGGAGATTGGCGGGCTCTGCCAGCAAATCCAGCAGGTGAACAAGTGCTCTTTCTCCCTTGGATTGCTCCAGAGATCTGTATCTGCTACCTCTCACTACTTCCTCATACCTGAAAGTGGGCACTCTCTGTGCCCTGGGTCACTGCAGCGACCTAGCTCAGCAACTGTCCCTAGAATGGTGGAACCTCAGCCAGGAGTGGTGGCACATGCCTTTAATCCCAGCACTCAGGAGGCAGAGGCAGGTGGATTGCTGTGAGTTCGAGGCCAGCCTGGTCTACAAAGGTGAGTCTAGGACAGCAACACAGAGAAACCCTATCTCAAAAAACAAAAACAAAGAAAGAAAGAAAGAAAGAAAGAAAAAGAAAATAAAGGTGGAACCTCTAACCTCTATAAAAGTGGGGGAGGGGAGGGAGAGCTCATGACGATGTCTCCTCCAGTTTGTTCCACACACAAGCTCCTGCAAGTCATCATTAGAGGATGGCAGAGGGAGACTGTGTCTGGGATTGTGAAGGAAAAGGAGCACTTCCTCAACCTTTCTCGCTGGCTCCCTTCAGCAATGACTCCACACCTGACACCTTCTTCTGCGAGGTGAGCAGAAGCCTCCCTTTGCCTGAATGCTCACAGTACCATCTTCCCTGGTCTGTACTGACAATCAGCCCAGATCTGCGCTCAACCTCCAAAGCCCTTCCTACACGCATCCAGCGCTCCGGCTTTTATAACTGTCACACAAGGGTTTGTCTAGCTTTGCAGGTTGGCAAAGCTGTGCATGTCTCATTTCCTAGACCACAGAAAACAAAAAGGGTGACTTTTAAACATGCAGACACTCCACGCAATCTAGTCAAGTGAGTAGACGTCTGCTTCAGCCCGTCTCCTCGGTGTAGGGCAGAGCATTGAGAGAAGAGTTCTAGCTCTCTGCTTCTCTACAGGCAGGGAAGGAAGGGGAACAAGCTCCAGCGGAGGACTCAGCCCCTAACGTGTGCTAGGGTCCCAGTTAGAATAAGTACACAATGAACAAGCACAGAGTTTGTAGCTCCCCAGCATCTCAACAGGGCCAGCTGTGGAGGCTCACTTCTTCTACATTAGCTCATGTGTAGAAGCCAACAGAGGAGCCAAGAAAAAAATGAAGAAACATGGAACTGTGGTGCAAATAAAAGACCAGGGTAAGTCTCCAGAAGCCAGTCCTAATTAAGTGGAAGTATTTGACTTGACAAGACATTCAAAAGAGAAGTCTTAAGATCATCATCAAGTTAAGGAAACCAGCAGGTTGATGAAACAGTAACTTGAACAAAGAGTTGAGGAACATATGAGCTGAACTCCAGAATTCAGTAGGGGCTGGAAGTGCTGGGGTAGCCTTTAATTCTAGTACTGGAGAAGCAGAGGCAGTCAGATCTCCGTGAGTTCCAGGCCAGCCAGGGCTAGATAGTTAAACTTTGTTTCAAAACACAACAAAATGAAAAAACCAGACACACACACACACACACACACACACACACACACACACACACACACA
>OU015743.1:158066933-158096806 GCA_907169655.1 Acomys percivali
CACACACACACACACACACACACACACACACACACACACACACACACATACACACACACACACACACACACACACACACGAGAAAAAGAAAAGAAGGAAATAAAGAACTCACTAGTATAATAAGTATATTCTACTCAAAATCCCCATTCCTATGATGGTAGTGTACAAATCAACCCTATCTCTAGTGTGAAGTTTTGAAGACAAACTGTTAAAGTAACTATAGCCATGATGATGTGTTACTGGCCACAGCTTGTAAAAGATACAAACCATCAACAAAAAACAATCAAGATATTATGCAAAAGAAGAATAAAAGAGTACAGTGTTTGAGGCCGGGCATGGTGATACATGTCTTTAATCCCTACACTTGGAAAGCAGAGGCTGGTAGATCTCTGAGTTCAAGGCCAGCCAGTTTATATAGAGAGTTCAGGTCAGAGAGAGCAACACACTGAGATCCTGTTTTTTTGTTTTTGTATTAAGGAGTTTTTTTTCAAGTGACCAAACTTGTTGGCATTATCAGATTAAAATAGTTCCTAGTACAACAGGTATACTTTATACAATCCACACAGTGACTGTATTAATTAGTAACTTCTCATTGCTGTGAGAGAATACTTCACAGAAGCAACTAACAGAAGGAAGGGTTTATTTGGGCTCATGCTCCGAGGATGTAGTCAGCTGAGGAAGGGAAGGAGGGCATGGTAGCAGGAGCCTGGGGCAGCTGGCACATTCTATGAGCAAGCAGAGAGAGGCATACTGGTTCTCAGCTCACTTCTGGAACCAAGCGGCTGAGATGGTGCTGTCCACTTTCAGGATGGCTCTTCCCTCCTCATCTGAACTCTCCTGAAGGTGCCGTCATAGACCCACGCAGGGGCACATTTCCACAGTCACCATAAGTCCAGTCAGGCTGACAATAAACATCAACAATGACAAGTCCACCTTTGTCAAAATGGCACATGAACACAGCACCTTAAACGGTAATGTTCCTCCCCTGGTCCCCCTAAGTCTCATTCTCATAATGTGAAGTGCATTTAGTTTGTCTCTAAACATCTCTGCAGTTTTAAGCTCACAGCACTGCTCAAACATCCAAAGTTCACACTTACGACAAACTTAACTGTGAGCTCCCATAATATCAAACGGTGGGTCATGCGCCTCTAATACACAGTGGCACAGAATAAGCGCTCCGTTCCTACAGGGAGGATGGGGACCAAACAGGTATAGGTTAGACCTTGACAGAACCCAAATCCAACAGGGAAAACACCAAATCCTTCAGTCCACATCTAGTCATGGGGTACGTGATGGAATCCCCTCATTCTCATTATTCATGCCTAGAGTCAGCTCACCCGTTGGAGGCTAGCTCCTTTCTGAGCATTGTCTCCATCAGGGCCAGCATTGTTACAAAGCTTTGCCTTTCTTAGTCTCCAGGTGCATTTCTCACTGGGAGGGCATATTATTTCTGCCATGTAGAGGAATTTTAATTCAGAACATGGCTGCTCTGGCAAGAGATCACATCCAAAGACCTTCTAGGTGTGTGTGATCCGTCTGGAATGCAGACACGCCTTTAATCCCAGGAGAGAGAGGCAAGCAGGTCTCTGAGTTCAAGGCCAGCCAGGTATAGGAGTTTTAGGTAAAGAAAAGCTTAGGTCCAGGGTGGTGGTACACGCCTTTAATCCAGCACTCCAGAGACAGGGGCAAGCAGATCTCTGAGTTCCAGTCAGTGCTGCTCAGGCAGTTCTGCTGAGAGTGAGAGGAGAGGCAGTGCGGTGGAGTTGAGTTAGTAGCAGTTCAGTTCATGGAATTCACAGGCAGTTTTACTGGAAGAGTTTTACAGAGAGAGGTTGAGGAAAGAGCAAGCTACAGGTGAAGACAGAATGAGCCAGAGAATGAGAAGGAGCTAGAAGATTAGAACAAATTGTTAGAGTTAGTTTGAGGCCAAACAGAGCAATTCAGTGAGAAACTGAGAAAAGCCAGATTGAATCCATCAGCTAGGAGAGGAGTTTGAGCCAGAACAGCTGAGTTTAACCAGTCAGCCAGAGTTCAGAGAGAACTGGAAAAGGTGAGCTTATTGAGCAGTAAGTCCTAAAAGGCTGAAAACATTCTGGGCCCAGATTAAATTGTATGGAGGCTAGAAGCTTCCAGGACTAGGCCTAAATTAGCAGACAGAGGCAGCAAGCCTCTGAGTTGACAATTATTACCTCAGGGAAATAGATACATTTACACTGTAACAGTTGCTTTTACAGAGAACTCAGGTTCTATTCTCAGCACCCACTTGGTGGCTCACTATCTACATAACTCCATTTCCAGGAGATCCAATGCTCTCTTCTGGTCTCCATGGTCACCAGCATGCACACAGTACACAAATATACATGTAGGCAAAACACATAAAATAAAGCTAAAAACGTTTTAAAAGTCTTTCATAAATCAAGCAGTTCCAGTGGGGAGTATTCTTCAATTGTCATAATTTACTGAAATGAGAAATCTGCATATTGCCTCACGGAGTTTTTCTTTTCTCAGTATTTAAAGGGCTGCCCTGAGGGAGATGGTCTATCACTTCCGTCTCACTCTTTCCTCCTTCACTGTCAAATTTTTCCCACATGTTCCAGGTTTGGGGTCCCAAGAAAGGCTTCTGTTACAGAACGACATATTCTTTGTTCTGTGGCCTACGGGCTATAAGAAATAAGTAGCCAGCACTTCCATGCCGCCCTCCTTCCTATGTTCCCTGCTAATCTGGAGGCCAGAAACTATGCCTTTCCCCATTGTATTTGCCCCCTAGAGAACCAGGGGGGCACAGCTAACAAATGATGTCACCTCTGTCTTAAGGAACAGGAGTCAACTACCTTGTAGGTATGTTAGAAGATGCTCCCAAGCAAGTGCCTGGAGAGGAAAATGTGGAAAAGCAAGAAATGAGGTGAGATGTGGAAAAGGATTTGGTGTGGCTGGAACCCAGGACTGCAAGGGCAGAGGCAGGAGCAAATGCTGGCTTGGGAGTCAAACTTCATTTCATAAACAGTGTTTTATATTATGCTTAGTAGTGTGCATTCCTTTGTAAATTATATTTGCATCCTTGGCACACCCACCTGTTCAACTTCATGGGGTGACATAGAATAAGAGAGTCACTGCTGCCAGGACAGCCCCTCCAGAACCATAATCAATGGTCCATGAACTGAGAGGGCCTGCCATTCCTTTATGAAGCATGTTTCAGTCCCACAGACTCCCAACCTAAATTACCACTGAGAGCTATCTGAACACAGGCTTTCTGCGAAGGCCCTAATTTTGCTGTTTTGACTGAGGCCTTAGCGAGTCTATTATTGGAAAAGGAAGCATTTGTGCTTCAAATACAGGAAATCTAAACAATTAGCTCCCCGTGGACTCCAGCAGCCTGGGTTAAAGGCCTGGAAATGAGTGTCTTTGTTTCATGTCAGGCTATTGAGGAAGTGTTTTACAGGCTGGAGTCTTGGCTTTACTAGGTTGTTTGGAGTCAATAGAGTCAGCTGGGAGATCTTGAACACTGATTATTATTTATAGCGGGAAAAGGGTTTTCAGTGGGGGCGGAGAGCATTCTTGAACATGTATTGTAATTTGGGTATTCAAAGGTGGGAAGGGCCACTTGTGCTGACCAGAGAGAAACTAGCGTGGGAAGGAAAGAAAATAGAAATAGTTGTTACAGGCTCCTACCAGGAGAAATTCGCCCTGCAGAGGCAGAGAAGGCAGTGTGTGTTAGACACAGGCCGGCTACTCTAGGCAGACAGACAGAAATAGTTGAAGGTCACCAGAAAGACTTCCCAGAATTAAGCTATGTCCCAGAGGGGAGTGCCAGGGAAGCCTCTACAGGAATGTAAAGAGGCCCAGAGTTAACTGTCAAGAGTGCAAGAATGAGCCTCCGTCACGCCTCAGTGGTTTTGACAAACCATTGCTAGCAAATCATTTCACCAAATGAGACAGACTATATATTCTGGGGCAGTATACGCACTCAGGAAACTGATCGTGCTTTTCTTTTATTTTTTTAAAGTTTTATTTTTTGAAGTTAGAGAGGTGTCTCAGAGGTTAAGAGCACTGGCTACCCTTGCACAGAGCCTGGGCTCAATTCCTAGCACCCACATGGCAGCTCCTAAGTGTCTGTAATTCCAACCCCAGGGAATCTGATGCCCTCTTCTGGTCTGCGCAGACACCAGGCATACATGCAGACAAACATTTATATACATAAAAAAATAATCTTTTAAAAAGTGTGTGTGTGTATGTGTGTGTGCATGCATGTGTATACACACATGTTGTGTCTGTACAAACTTGAAGAAGTTCGGGTTGTCAGCTTCCCTGGAGCTGGAGTTATGGGTGGTTGAGACCCGTCTGACATGGTAAGACACCAGCTCTAGTCCTCCATGAGAATGGAAAGTGCTCCAACTGTTGAGCCGTTTCTCCAGACCCCGGATTATTATTTCTAACAAAGAAAGTTGCATACAAGCATGAAAGAAGACTTCCTGGGTTCAAATCTCAGTGTTGCCCTTTACCAGGTGTGTGATCCTTGTAAGTTTCTTGGTCTCTGTGCTTCCATCCCCTCACCTGTAAACAGAGGGAAACAGTAGCACTTGACTCAAAACCTTACAACGTTTAAATGTAAAGTGCTTAGAATTTTTATGCATGGGGTGGTCTACTGACACTAGGCAGGAAATAACTGGGAAGTAAGACAGTAAATTAGGAACATGCCACTTAAGATGGAGCAGTTGAGGGCTGTGGCATTAAAATTTTTTTTATTATGTTTCTTTTTAACATATACATTTGTATAGTTACACATGAATAAAATAAACTACATACAGCAGGAAGAAGGACAAGACAATCAGGAATTATGTAAATGTTACATTCATAGTGATTTGGCTATTTGTATTTGGCAAACCTGAAGTAACATCTTTCCTATCTTGTTAGGTATGAATTTCTGATTGAGGATCAATATCTATCATATCTCATCTCTTTTAACTTAAAACATCTTATCTCGAACTCACAGCGGTCCGCCTGGCTCTGCCTCCCGAGTGCTGGGATTAAAGGTGTGTGCCACCATGGCCAGCGTGGGCTGTGACGTTTAAACTGTCATCTAAAGGAGGTTTAAGAACCAGAAATAACTAGAGAATTTCACAAATGGAAAAGAGTGGATGCAGAGATCAGGCGCAGGAGGAAGCTTATTTGAAGACTGTCGGGGAGTGGTGAGGACCTGAGACCTCTTCTCTGTGCAGTAAAACATAGGAAACAAGAAACAGTTGTATTAATTATTTGCTGCTACTTTAACCAATTACAATAAAGTTAAAATAGCTCTCACCTATGACCTTGCAGATGGGTGTCTAGGCGGGATTGGCTTGGGTTCTCTGCTAGGACCACAGATGACTGAAGTCAAGGTGGGGGCCTCTGTTTGGAGGCTAAGGGAGAACTCACTTCCACTATCATGCAGACCTTGATAGAATTCCATTCCTTGTTTGTATAAGACTAAGGTCCTCATGAATTCGCTGGTTAACAGCTGGGGCATTTTCCTTAGAAAACTCCTCCGTTTTTAGGTTTACAGCCTTCTTCAAAGCAGAGAAAGAGAGGGTCAAATCTTTCTTGCCTTTTGAATTCTGCTTCCTCTTCTGCCTCCACTTTCAAGGGATCCAATAACATCCCTGCTGTCACACAACATAGCACATTCATGTGTTGGAGAGGATGGGGAGTGGGGCAGGCTGTAGCATTGCCCAATCACAGTTTGGCACAGGTGCTGAGCAAGGAAGTAAACATTCCTTGACTGAGATTTATCCAAGTCGCCGGGTTTCAGGGCCCTCAACTCAGCTTCTTCAGTTAGGTCCTCTCCTGGACTTCTGGCCCAGAATTCAGAATGATAAGGGAACAAAGAAGTGGGCAAGCACGGGTTGGAGAGATGGCTCAGTGGTTAAGAGCACTGTCTGCTCTCCCGGAGGTCCTGAGTTCAATTCTCAGCAACCACATGATGGCTCACAACCATCTATAATGAGATCTGTGCAGGCATACATGCAGGCAGAACATTGTATATGTAGTACAAAAAAAAAAAATTAAAAAAAAAAGAAGTGGGCAAGCTAGTCAGCGTAGGTCATGACAGGCAGTACGTTTACGACTTGCGTGCCTTAGTTTAGGTCATCAGCAACTCCTCTATTTACATCCTTTACTGGTTAACAGACAAACACAAACACCTGAAGAGGCAACCTAGGAGTTGGTCCCTCGGCCTGGGAACATGAACTCAGTTTTGACCCTGCCAGCAAGATGGATGTTGTTCCTGAGATGCTGGGCTCTGGCAACTGTCTCCTAAATTCTATGTAACAGTGCAGAGAAACCTCAGCTATGGCCTCAGACTCTCTGACGACCCTTAGACAGTGGGTTGGTACAAACTAGGCTTTGTTAGCATTGGGATTCAGACCTGAGACAAGCAGATGAGGTGCCCATTTGACCAAAGAGGACCTCTACCCTGAACTTCCCAGACAAGGGGCACGGCTTCCTCTCCCCCAGAGGGGCTCTTCACTATACAATCTCTCTCTCTCTCTCTCTCTCTCTCTCTCTCTCTCTCTCTCTCTCTCTCTCTGCACTTCCTCTCTCCCCTCTCTCTCTCTGTTTGCACACTTTCTCACTCTATCTACCGCTTTTCTGTCTCCTTCTGCACAGCAGCTTCACTGACTCCCTCCTTTGAGATTATTAGGTCCTGCTACAGGGCATGGCTTCTCCCAGAGATCCTTCACTATATAATCCAGACATTTTGGTTCTGCCGTCCTTCCCCCGACCCCCACCCCTTTGTGGCCACCTCTCTGCCCTGCAGTGTCCCAATAAACCTGCATTTGTATAATATAGCTTTGTTTCACCATTAGCTATTCTGTTTTAATCAATCAGAGATCAATAAACTGCATTTCTGCTTTAATTTGGCTTGAATTGGCTTACTTTGTCAGCAGAGATAACATATCAGTACATTGTAATCTTTTAACCACACAACATAGTTGGTGTGACACAGGGGTGGACCAGCATATGGCTATCCAGGGGCCTAAAGGGCACTCAAGGTAAAGGACAATTAGGCTCTGGACTTGCAGCGTCCCTGCCTCTCCAGGATCCGATGATCAGCCTTCACTGACACAGCGTCTTTCCAGGAATTCTCTCTCATTCACAGTAGGCACTGAGACCTCCTCAGACCTCTGCTTCCATTTCACATCTCCTGCACCCCTCCCCCACAGTGCAGCAGCCACAGATTGTTGTCATACATAAACTCTATGATGTCTCTTCCCCCGTTCTCAATCACAGATGGCACTGGCTCATAAAATAAAATTCTTGTTTTGTTTCACACAATCTACCAGATCCTATGTATCCCACCTGGTCCCTTGCCACCTCTCTAACTTCATTTCTCTCCGTTTTTCTCCTTGTCCCTTTGTGTGTCTGTTGCACCAGGCTTCTCCTCATGCCTATACTTTGCAAACCTGTAAGCTTTTGCGCTTACATCTTTACTTTGGGGATTTGAAGGCCCACTTTCACTTCTTTAGGTTTCTGCACAAATATCTCCCCTGAGAAAAGTCATTTTGACTATTCTGTGTACAATTGGAAACACTGGGGAGATGGTTTGGTCACTCAGAGGCATAATACTAATAATAGATAATAATTGATAATTGATAATAATAATAATTGATTCCTCAGAACCCACTTAAAAAAAAACAACTGGACACTCTGGTGCATACTTGTAATCTCAACACTGAGGAGTCAGAGACAAGCGATGCCTGAAAATCAAAGTCCAGCAAGCAACCTTATTTGGTAAGTTCCATGTCAAAGGCCTTGTTTTGTTAAAAAAAAAAAAAAAAAAAAAAAAAGGTGGTGTGTAGGGAGGGAGGGGCAAGGCATGGTGGCATATTTTTTAAATCCCAGAACTTGGCAGAAGAAGGCAGATCTCTGTTAAGTTTGAGACCAGCCAGGTCTACTTAGCAAGTTCCAGGCCAGCGAGCAATATAGGGTAAAAGCCTGTCTCAAAATAAATAAGTAAATAAATAAAATGACAAATACATAAGTAAAATAAAAAAACTTTTTAAAGGAGGTGAAAGGAGGTGGGATCCAGCCATGGTGGTGGCCACCTTTACACCCAGCACTCAGGAGGCAGAAGCGGGTGGACCTCGGTGAGTCAGTTCAATCCGGCCTGATCTACAGAGTGGTTTCAGGACTCAATAGGCTAAGGCTGCCATGCAGAGAAACAAAATAAGAAAAAGAATGGGAAACAAGATCTGCTGAGCTGAGTTTGAACTGGGAACCTCTGCATTGGAAGGAGAGAGCCCATGTCTGCTGGCTTTCCTCTGACTCCCACACACACTGGGGCATGTGTGCACATACCTCCATAAATAAATAAACAAATAAGACAATTACTAGAATGTGGAAATTAATTTTAGGCAGACGGCACACGAGGTATGCTCCAGGTTGCTTTCTGGCTTCCATGTGCAAGTGCACACACGAATGTGTACCAGTGCTGGGCTTGCAGCGCTGTAAGGCCAACTTTTCATCCCACTTTCACTTTCTTCACAGCATCTATCTGTATCTCACATCATTACAGTTATTAGTTCATCTGTTTTTTTCCTCCACAGTCTTCACTAATGGAACTTTCAAGTCCTTGTCAATATGACATAATGTTTGCACATCAGTGCTTTAATTTGCATTTTAATGAACCTGTTAGTTACTTTGCTGTTACTGTGGTAAAATGCCCTGGCCAAAAGCAACTTGATAAAGTATGTTTTAGCTTACAGTTCCAGAGGGATCAGAGGAATCCGTGATGGCAGAGCAGAAGCAAAGAGTGTCAAGCATGGCATCTGGGCATCTGAAGCAGGCTGCCGAGAGCTCATGTCCTTTACTGTAAACACAAGGCAGGGGAAGCAAACTGGAGGTAAGCGAGGCTTTCCACCCTCAAAGCCTTCCTCCAGTAACATCCTTCCTCCAGCTAGGCCACCACTCCTAAAATTCCCCAAACAACACCCTCCGCTGCAGACCAAGTGTCCATATACATGAGTGTAACGGGGGCATCGCATTCAAGTCACCACAGTGTGTAAAGTGAGATTCACAGGAACGCTTTCTATAGATGTTTAGTAGAAATCAGTGTTTTTTTTTTCTTTTTAGTAAGCATTACGTACTACATACTTCAGACCCTGTCTCCCCTTTAATAAAATGATTACTTTTACAGTAAATCTATCATTTTATTTATTTATTTATTTATTTATTTATTTATTTATTTATTTATTTATGTCTATTCCCTTTCATGAATTAGAAAAAATACTAAAGCATGTATAATAAAGTGGCAAGTTATAAGTAAACATATGAATATTGAGCAGAAGAGTACTAATATGGGATCTGGAGAAACAAGTGGGACTCAGCTTTAATTCCCAACACACACATGGTGGCCCACAACTTTCTGTAACTCCAGATCCAAGGAATTAGATGTCCTCTTATGGCCTCTGAGACCATCAGGTATACAAGTAGTGCACAAACACATATGTAGGCTGTGGAGGATGGCCGTTTAAAGACCCCTGAGCTCATAGTAAGAGCTACTCCTTTCTGGCTATAAACTAGCTTTTTCAGTAAGACTACTGGTAAAATCAGATAAAGGCTAGCTGCCCGTGAGCAGCAGTTCCGGGAACTTTTTCCTGACTAACCAGATCTTTTACTACTTCTCTCTCTCTCTGGAATTTCTTCACCTTCTGTGGTTATAGCAGCCATAAAGGTAGACACCTGCTGGAGCATTCCAGAGTTAGGTATCCACAGCAACCCTCGCTTACGCAAATACCCATGCCCCCGTGCCTATAAAAACCCTGTGAAAGTTTTCAATAAACGAGGTTTGATCAGAATCCAGACTTGCCTCTTGTTTCTTGTGTCTCCTGTCCTTTCTCACTCCCGCACCCCTTCCCAGGTTTCGTTTGAAAACCCCGCGGGCCGGGGCACTAGGCAAAACATAAGGTACACATAAAATAAAGTTTTCAGAATACTAATATGGCAACCATTGTGGTAAACACTGTATTTGATTTGTGATTTTTTTCCCCCCTCATGAACTTCTCAGTATTGTTATAATCTTATTCTATAACTTAGGTTGTATATACAAAGATGGATACAAGTACCCTCCATTTCTGGTTTTCATGCCTTGTGTTATAAGCCCTTCTCCTTGAATATGAATCTATTAACCTAGCAGCTCACTAGCTTGCACCAACCCAAAAGCTAAGACAGCATCTGGGCCCTTCTCACTGTTTCTGCCTCTCTCATGTACCCTCCCCTGTATTGTAGATGTGCCTTGATTCATGACTTGCTTTGTTCTGTAAATCCATGAAACTCCTTTTATATTGGAACATGGGATTTAGGACAACCTAAATCTGTGTTCCTGGCCTATGGTCATCGCAAATGGCTTCAGAGTAAACTCTTTTTTTTTTTTTTTTGTAGATTTATAATTTTTTATTTTATTTTTTTTAATTTTTATTATTTATTAATTTATTCTTGTTACATCTCTATGGTTATCCCATCCCTTGTATCCTCCCATTCTCCCCTCCCTCCCATTTTCCCCTTATTCCCCTTCCCTATGACTGTTCCTCAGAGGGATTACCTCCCCCTGTATATGCTCATAGGGTATCAAGTCTCTTCTCCGTGACCTGCTGTCCTTCCTCTGAGTGCCACTAGGTCTCCCACTCCAGGGGACATGGTCAAATATGAGGCACCAGAGTACGTGAGGAAGTCATATCCCACTCTCCACTCAAGTGTGGAGACTGTCCTGTCCATGGGCTAGATCAGGGTAGGGGTTTAAATTTTACCGCCTGTATTGTCCTTGGCTAGTGCCTTAGTTTGAGCGGGACCCCTTGACCCAAATCTGCCTAACATAATGTTCTACTTGTAGGTTTCTAGGACCCACTGGATCCTTCTACATTGCTATTCTCCCATTGTTCTCTCATCTAGAGTCCCAATAGGATGTCCTCCCCTCTGTCCCAGTTTCCTGGTAAGGGAAGGCTTTCGTGGGACATGCCCATTGGGCTAGTATGCAGATATAAGTGAGTATATACCATTTGAGTCTTTCTGCTTCTGGGTTAACTCACTCATTATGATCATCTCTAGCTCAATCCATTTGTCCACAAATTTCGGGAATTCCTTGTTTTTAATAGCTGAGTAGTATTCCATAGTGTATATGTACCACAGTTTCTTTATCCATTCTTCTACTGAGGCACATTTAGGCTGTTTCCATGATCTGGCTATTATGAGTAAGGCTGCTATGAACATGGTTGAGCAAATTTTCTTGTTGTGTGCTAGTGCATCTCTCCCCACATCCTCGCCAGCATGTGGTGTCGCTTGAGTTTTTGATCTTAGCCATTCTGATGGGTGTAAGATGGAATCTCAGAGTTGTTTTGATTTGAATTTCCCTGATGACTAAGGAGGTTGAGCGTTTCTTTAAGTGTTTCTCAGCCATTTGATATTCTTCTGTTGAGAATTCTGTTTAGTTCCAAGCCCCATTTCTCAATTGGGTTATTTGGTTTGGTGGTGTTTAATTTCTTGAGTTCTTTATATATTTTGGATATTAGACCTTTGTCAGATGTAGGGTTGGTGAAGATCTTTTCCCAGTCTGTATGCCGTCGCTTTGTTCTCTTGACAGTGTCTCCAGCCTTACAGAAGCTTCTCAGCCTCATGAGGTCCCATTTATTAATTGTTGACATTAAGGCCTGGGCTGTTGGTGTTCTGTTCAGGAAGTTGTCTCCTGTGCCAATATTTTCCAGGCTCTTCCCCACTTTTTCTTCTAAGTGACTTAGTGTCTCTGGTTTTATGTTGAGGTCTTTAATCCACTTGGATTTGAGTTTTGTGCAAGGTGACAAATATGGGTCCAGTTGCATTTTTTTACACATAGACATCCAGTTAGACCAGCACCATTTGTTGAAGATGCTATCCTTTTTCCATTGAATGGATTTGGCTTCTTTGCCAAAAATCAAGTGACCATATGTGTGTGGATTCATCTCTGGGTCTTCGATTCAATTCCACTGATCAACCAGCCTGTTGCTGTGCCAGTACCATGCTGTTTTAATTACTATTGCTTTATAGTACAATTTGAGATCGGGTATGGAGATTCCTCCGGAGCACCTTTTATTGTACAAGATTGTTTTTGCTATTGTGGGTTTTTTGTTTTTCCATATGAAGTTCAGAATTGAACTTTCAATGTCTTTAAAAAATTGTGTAGGTATTTTGATAGGGATTGCATTGAATCTGTAGATTGCTTTTGGTAGGATGGCCATTTTTACTATGTTAATTCTCCCTATCCATGAGCAAGGAAGATCCTTTCATCTTCTCATGTCATCTTCAATCTCCTTCTTCAGAGTTTTGAAATTTTTTCAAACAAGTCCTTCACTTGCTTAGTTAAAGTAACTCCTAGATATTTTATATTGCTGGTGGCTAATGTGAAGGGTATGGCTTTCCTAATTGCTTCCTCTGCAAACTTGTCATTTGTGTATAGGAAGGCTACAGACTTTTTTGAGTTAATTTTGTATCCAGCCAAATTGCTGAAAATGTTTATCAGTTGTAGGAGTTCTCTGGTGGAATTTTGAGGGTCACTTATGTACACTATCATATCATCTGCAAAGAGGGATAGTTTGACTTCCTTCTTTCCCATTTGGATACCCTTGATCTCCTTTTGTTGTCTTATTACTCTGGCTAGAACTTCAAGTACTATATTGAAGAGATATGGAGAGAGTGGGCAGCCTTGCCTTGTTCCTGATTTTAGAGGAATTTCCTTGAGTATCTCCCCATTTACTTTGATTTTGGCTATTGGCTTGCTGTATATAGCCTTTATTATGTTGAGGAAAGTGCCTTGTATCCCCGATTTCTCTAAAACTTTAAACATGTATGGGTGTTGGATTTTATCAAATGCTTTCTCTGCATCTAAAGAGATGATCATGTGGTTTTTTATTTTCAGTTTGTTTATATGGTGGATTACATTGATGGATTTCCATATATTAAACCATCCCTGCATGCCTGGGATGAAGCCTACTTGGTCATGATGAATGATATCCTTTATGTGTTCTTGTATTCGTTTTGCAAGAATTTTATTTAGTATTTTCGCATCGATGTTCATAAGAGAAATTGGTCTGAAATTCTCTTTCTTTGTTGAGTATTTGTGAGGTTTAGGTATCAATGTGACTATGGCCTCATAGAATGAATTTGGTAATGTTCCATCCAAATCTATGTTTTGGAATAGCTTGAAGAGTATCGGTATTAGATCACCTTTGAAGGTCTGGTAGAATTCTGCACTGAAACCATCTGGCCCTGGGCTTTTTTTGCTTGGGAGACTATCAATGATTGCTTCTATTTCTGTAGGGGAAATAGGATTATTTAGCTTGTTTATCTGTTCTTCACTCAACTTTGGCAAGTGAAATTGATCAAGAAAATCGTCCATTTCCCTTAGATTTTCAAATTTTGTGGCATATATGCCTTCAAAGTAGGATCTTATGATTCTTTGTATTTCTTCAGTGTCTGTTGTTATGTCTCCCTTTTCATTTCTGATTTTGTTGATTTCAATATTGTCTCTCTGCCTTTTAGTTAGTTTGGCTAATGGTCTGTCTATCTTATTGATTTTCTCAAAGAACCAGCTCTTGGTTTTGTCGATTCTTTGGACTGTTTTCTTAGTTTCTAATTTGTTAATTTCAGCCCTGAGTTTGATTATTTCCAGACGTCTACTCCTTTTGGGTGTTTCTGCTTCTTTTTTTCCTATGGCTTCCAGCTGTTTTGTTAAGTTGCTTATGTGCGATGTTTCCAACTTCTTTTTAAAGGCACTTAGTGCTATGAGTTTTCCTCTTAACACTGCTTTCAATGTATCCCACAAATTTGGGTATGCTGTTCCCTCATTTTCATTGAATTTCAGAAACTCCTTGATTTCTTTCTTTATTTCTTCCCTGACCCAGGTATCATTTAGCAGAGAGTTGTTGAGTTTCCACGCACGTGTAGGCTTTTTGTTGTTTCTGTTGTTGTTGAATTGCAGCCTAAGAGCATGGTGATCTGATAGGATACAAGGTATTATTTCAATCCTCGTGTATCTGTTCAGGCCTGCTTTGTGACCTATGACGTGATTAATTTTGGAGAAGGTTCCATGTGGTGCAGAGAAGAAGGTATATTCTTTCTTGTTTGGGTGAAAGGTTCTATAGATATCTGTTAGATCCATTTGACCCATGGCATTGGTTAATGATGTTATTTCTCGGCTTAGTTTCTGTTTCAATGACTTATCCTTCAGTGAGAGTGGGGTGTTGAAGTCTCCCACTATTATTGTGTGGTGACCGATGTGTGGTTTAAGTTTTTTTTAGCAGATCTTTTACAAATGTGGGTGCCCTTGTATTGGGAGCATAGATGTTCAGAATTGTGATGTCATCTTGGTTGACTTTACCTTTAATGAGTATGAAGTGTCCTTCTGCATCCCTTTTGATTAATTTTGGTTGAAAGTCTATCTTGTTTGATATTAAAATGGCTATGCCTGCTTGCTTCTTGTGACCATTTGCTTGGAATAGTTTTTTTTCCAACCTTTTACCCTGAGATAATGCCTATCGTTATAGGTGAGATGTGTTTCTTGAATGCAGAAGAATGTTGGATCTTGTTTATGCACCCATTCAGTTAGTCTATGTCTTTTTATTGGAGAATTGAGACCATTGATGTTGAGAGATATTAACGACCAGTGACTGTTAAGAGTCTTAATTTTGATGTTGTTTCCAATTGAGTGTTTGTGTAGCTGTGTTTTTGCCATGGTATAGTTACCTATTTCCTGAGTAGTTTTGGTTGTAGCTTAACCCTTTAAGATGTAGTTTTCCTTCTAGTACCTTCTGTAAAGCTGGATTTGTGGATAGGTACTGTTTGAATTTGTTTTTGTCATGGAATATTTTGTTTTCTCCATCAATGTTTATTGATAGTTTTGCTGGGTAAAGTAGTCTGACCTGGCATCTGTGGTCTCTCATGGTTTGCAGGATCTCTGTCCAGGCTCTTCTGGCTTTTATGGTCTCTGCTGAGATGTCTGGTGTAATTCTGATAGGTTTGCCATTGAATGTTATTTGGCCCTTTTCCCTTGCAGCTTTTAATATTTTTTCTTTGTTCTTTATGTTTTGTGTTTTGATTATTATGTGACGGGCAGTTTTCCTTTTCTGGTCAATTCTATTTGGTGTTCTGTAGGCCTCTTGTATGTTTATAGGTATCTCTTTCTTTAGGTTGGGGAAATTTTCTTCTATGATTTTGTTGAGAATAGTTTCTGGGCCTTGGAGTCTGATATCTTCTCTTTCTTCAATGCCTATTATCCTCAGATTTCTTCTTTTCATGGTGTCCTGAATTTCTTGGATGTTTTGTGTCAGGAGTTTTCCAGATTTGGCATTATCTTTAATGGTTGCTTCAAGATCTCTGATTGTATCTTCTAGACCTGAGATTCGTTCTTCCATCTCTTGGATTCTGTTAGAAAAGCTCACCTCTGTGTTGCTCGCCTTCTTCTCTGAGGTCTAACTTTCTCGTTTTTCTTCTGTCTGTGTGTTTATCATTGAATCCATTTTCGTCTTCAGATCTTGAACTGATTTTTTTTATTTCTTTCACCTGATTTTTTGTATATTCCTGAGTTTCTTCCATTGCCTCTTTATAGGTCTTCAGAGCTTGAACCGTTTTATTTATTTCTTCCATTTGGTTATTTGCATTTTCCTTAAATTTTTCCAGTTCCACTCTATGTGCTTCTTTTATGTCTCTCACCTGTTTGGCTGCGTCTTCCTGTATTTGATTACGAATTTTATTTGTTTCCTCTATTAATATGTTCCTTATTAAGGATTTGAGGTCATTTTCTTGTATTTCTGTTGTATTTGAGCTCTCTGGGTTGTTTTCTTTGGGATAGCTGGAAACTGGAGATGCCATGTTGTTTTGGGTTTTTTTGTGTATACTTTTACGCTGTCCTTTAGACATTTTGCCGGCTTTGTTTTGGTTGGGTAGCTTCCCGAGTTGGATGGAGGGAGTCTGATGATAGATTCACTTGTTTTCTCATGATTTCCGTAGGTTGGAAGCTCTTATATTTCACTGTTGTGTATGGCAGGAGGTTAGCCCTGGTGTTTTGGGCTCTCACAGCCAGTGATCCTCAGCTCCCCTGTGCTGTGGGTCCTGCAATCGTTCTGGGTCTCTGGATGAGTGTTGGGTCAGGCCAAGGTATCCACAGCCTTCTGGGTTCCCTGCGAAGTCCGGCCAGGGACACTGGTCCCAAACCACCCTCTGAGCTCAGCTAGAATCTCAGGGCCTGAACCATCTGCCGAGCTCAGCTAGGAATTCTGGGATCAAAATGTACACAGGGTCCAGCCAGAATTTTTGGCTGGGACTGCGCACCAAGCTCAGCTAGGGGTGTTTGGCCAAACTGCTTGCTGTGGTCAGTTATTGACTCATGCCCGAAACATTCGTGCAGCTCAGCCAGGAATTCTGGATTCAAACTGCACACTGTGTCCAACCAGAGTCTTAGAGCTGGGACTGTGCCAAAAGCTCTACTAGAGAGTCTGGGCCCAATCTGTCTGCCAAGCACGGTTAGGGACTCTGGCCCTAAGCTGCACGCCGAGCTCCACCTGAGTCTCTGGGGGCAGAATTGTGCACCGAGCTCAGCCAGGGACTATGGACCCACACTGCATGCTGAATTCAGCCCGGGACTCTGGGCCTATACTGTGTGCATAGTCCAGCCAGAGTCTTGGGGCCGCTGAGCCTGTGTGCACAGCTCAGGAAGAATCTCTGGGCCTAATATGCCCAGCAAGTCCAGCTAGGGCCTCTGGGCTGAATCTGCGTGCTGACCTCAGCCTGCGTCAGCGCCCCAAAACTGCCCTCTGAGGAGAGCTAGTGTCTTGAGCAGAACTGCTCGTTGATGTGAGTTAGCGCCTCCGGTGGGACTGAGCTCTCCGCCCAGCCTGTGTCACAGCAGGTGAACTGTGGGTGCGCTGAGATGGTGCCTAGAGTGGAACTGAGCGCTCCGCCCAGCAGAGTAAACCCTTTTAAATGAGATCTTTGGTTTTTGCATTGACATTACTAACACAATGAAAGTGCCGGGATGCTACATTTTATTGTTTTCCAGGGTTAAATTAATCAAGTCTGATAAGGCTGATAATTCAACAGACTATTTTTAGAGGGCCTCAGTTCACCCTTTATGAACGAATATTAAGGCTTATAAAGCTGAGAAGACCCGTGAAGAAGAAGAGGCATGAGGAAAGCCCTCAACTTGTTACCTCACTGACAGGGTGTCCATTGTCCAAATCACAGAGTCTGTTCCAAGGAGGTCACTTCTGTGAAGAAACAACTACTGCTTCTGCCAGAATCGACAGCTGAGACCTTCACTCCACAGGGGTGGCTCTGCCTTGTGCTACTCTCCAGGAACACACAAGCATGCCTGTCAATGTTCCTGTTACTTCCAAGCCATTATAAGGAGTGTAGATGCCACAGCTAGTCTCTAAGACCCGAAATGTTCTTTTAACTAAATGAAGGTTGTATAAGGGCCAAAGGTAATCTGAAAGCCCCACTTGCCCCAGGACAGATAATTTTCTAAAATGCTGGGGATGATGTTCATATAAGATAACAAACCATGTGTTTTCACTTCTGTTATAATAATGATTAATATGTATAAAGGTATAAAGGAGGTTTATTGTGGGGAAGGGGGGAGGGGAAGAAAAGGGAGGGTGCTCATGACAGATAAAAAACAGACAGAGCGATTGAAACAGAGAGAGAGAGAGAGAGAGAGAGAGAGAGAGAGAGAGAGAGAGAGAGAGAAAGAGAAAGAGAAAGAGAGCATGGAGTGGCCTTTTTAGAAGTGATGCATCTGGTTGGTGGCAGCAGGTGATGACATCACAGGTTGCTAAGGCCCTAAAAGGGCCCTGAAGGCAGGCCAGCAGGACCACCTGTATGCTAACATTCCTCCTATTTTGTCGGATAGTGGTGGCACAGGCCTGTAATCCCAGTACTCAGGAGGCAGAGGCAGGTGCATCTCTGTGAGTCTGAGGCCAGCCTGGTCTACAAAGCAAGTCCAGGACAGCGAAACTCTGTCTCAAAGAACAAAACAACAACAACAACAACTGCTGCTACTACTACAAAGAAAAAAGAAAGAAAAGAAAAGAAAAGAAAAAGAAAAAGAAAAAGAAAAAAAGGACAAACTTAGGAGGGGTGGTGAGGAGGGATTGAGGGGGTTGTATTTTAAAAGGCTGCTTCCTTCTGCCTTCAGTGCAATGTTCATTGGTGATCTTAAGAGAAGGGGTGTGGCTGGGGGAGTCCTGGGATACCTGTTTTACTGCTCTCCAGGATCTTTGAGAATATCTGTGGCTAGGAAGGAAATTGCAGGTCCAGCTGATGAGATCTGTGCGGTTAGACTGGAGCACCTGCAGGTAGCTGTTTTGGCAATGTTGTGAATGTTGTGAACCCCTTGGCTTGACAGGGTGCTGGACCATATATATATATGGGCAGGAGACAAGATTAAGTAGGTCACGGGAAGAATATTCTTTTTCTAGGTGTATATATGAAACTTTTGAACTCATGGTCTTGATAGTTGGGGGAGAGGTGTCCCAAAACTAGGGGAACGGGGAGGAATCCCACCTCCGAAATGAGCAATAGGTGGGAAACAGGCTGTTGTTTAGCAGTTCTTATCTGGATCCCATTCAACCTTACAGGTGGATTTGGGTGGATTTCCTGTAGCTTACAAGACTTTTTAAAAAAAGTTTACAAAGAAGATAAGTTTTAAACATGTTAGCGTCACCATTGTTTGTACTCTGCAGTGAAATACACATATTAGAAAAAGGCAGTAGACACACATCTTTGTGTCATAGCATAGCAGAGACTTGGGAAATGACTTTGGTTTAACAGCATGAACACTCTTTGACATGAGCTCAGGGACGGCAGAAGCTTTCCGTGAAGTAGAAGGGGAAAAAGCTCATCTGATTTTCAGTATGATTACAGACATGAAAGAGGGGCTTCTTCCCTCTTAAATCTATACTTACAAGACAAACGAAAGAGAATTTAAAATCTTGAGTTTGGAACCATGATAATGGATCGTACAGTGGACTTTTATTAAAAATGTGTTTATTGCCAGGCAGTGGTGGCACATGCCTTTAATCCCAGCACTTGGGATGCAAAGAGGCAGGTGGATTGCTGTGAGTTTGAGGCCAGCCTGGTCTACAAAGTGAGTCCAGGACAGCCAAGGCTACACAGAGAAACCCTGTCTCGGGGTGGGGGGTGGGGGTGAGAAAAGAAAAGAAAAGAAAGAAAGAAAATGTATTTATTATGTATACAGTGTTTTGCCTGCATGTACACCTGCACTCCGGAAGAGGGCATCAGATATCATTATAGATTGTAAGTAAACAAATAAATAAAAGATCTTGTAAGATCTTAGTGGAATTTTGTTGTTGTTGTTGTTTGAGACAGGGTCTCTCCGTGTTAGCCTTGGCTGACCTGGACTCGCTTTGTGGACCAGGCTGGCCTTGAACTCCAGCGCTCCACCTGCCTCTGCCTCCCGAGTGCTGGGATTAAAGACGTGTGCCACCACGCCTGGTCTTAGTGGAATTTTTTAATAGCCAGAATTAGATTAATAAATCAGAGTTCCACTAAGTGATTAATGTCAAAGCTCTGAAAAGTCTTTTTTGTTTGTTTGTTTGTTTTTTGAGACATGATTTCTCTGTGTAGCCTTGGCTGTCCTGGACTTGCTTTGAAGACCAGGCTGGCCTTGAACTCACAGTGATCCCCTGCCTCTGCCTCCCAAGTGCTGGGATCTGAAAAGTCTTAATACAACAGCAGAATAGCAACAGGAAGAAATCTGAAGATTTATTGACTTATTTATTTATTTGGATACCTTAAATCATCTTCTTATAACCATCTAGGATTTCACTTGTATTTGTTAACCTTCTTAGACTCTAAAATACATTCATAGGTCTTCTGCATCCTTAGGCCTTACCTAGATTTGCATCTCTTTCCTCCAATTGTTTATCACGAGACACAGGTGAGACTGCTGAGAGCATTCACTGTCCTTCAGCTAAAGGAAGGTACAGAGCTACATCTGAGACCTATTTTTCTAAGTCTGGTAACAACATAGTCTGTGTGTAGACATAGTGGTAACATTTCTAGAAATAAGGCTTAAGGCCTGATTTTTTTTTCACATGAAGAGATTGAGAAGGTATCTGAAGGCTTCAGTTCTGCTCCTAAACTGATAAATCTTTCATTAAATAGCCTTTAAACAAATCAAAGACCTGAGACAGAAGTCAGGGTCTTAGAGGAAAAGGAGAAAGATTCTGTCCACTCCCATGAGAGAAGTTGGCAATGTGACCATGGGACCCAAGCGTGAGGTTAAAACAGACCTGCAGCATTACTCTGGGCTTGGAGAGGGTGATGGGGGTCACTGAGTCTGGGAGCCATCAGTCCTCCCCCAGGCCACCAGGCCGAAGAGATTGAAGTCTGGCAGTATCTTCTGTGCCTGTGCTGGTTGGGCTGGGCCTCTGTGACTGAGCACAGAGGAAGAGCCTGCATGAGAGTATTCCGACTTCCAGTGGCTAGGCTGCTGGCAGGCAGGGCGCAGCTAGGTGGGCTGCCAGGGCTTGGGGCACCTGCAGGACCAGTGTCTTTCCTGGCAGCTTTTGAAACAGGTCCCTGGTGGAGTTGACTTAGGCTGGGCCCTGGCGGTATGGTATGTAGCGGAACTCTCTGTTCCCTCTGTGGGAATGCCAATGGCCTCAGGGTGGCAGCCAAAGCCTGGATCTGGAGTGTAGCTCTCTGCCATAGCTGAGCCTGTTGGAAAGACTCAGCCACCTACTCTTGGGTTATAAAGACTTTAAAAACCATTTTCACCAACTCCTGTATGGGGGTTTGGGGATCATACGTCTATCTAAAGTAGATCTATACAGGCAAACTTTGCTTGTTTCTAGTTAATTTCCATTTAACTTGGAAAACATGTATAGAAGGCTAAATAAAGCTTAATCCTACAATTGATCACATTGGTTCTTAGCATGACTACAAATATGTTTCTGGACACGTTAAAGAATTTTATTTTTATTTTTATTTTTAGATAGGGTTTCTCTGTGTAACAGTCCTGGACTCACTTTGTAGACCATGCTGGCCTCGAAATCACAGAGATCTGCCTGCCTCTGCCTCCTGAGTGCTGAGATTACAGGCATGCACCACTGCACCCAGCTGGATTTGATAATTTTAAAGATGACTGTTAACTTGCATTTCCTAATCATTAAAGACTAGGACTTTAGGGTTGTTTGTTTGTTTTGTTTTGTTTTTTGAGACAGGGTTTTTCTGTGTAGCCTTGGCTGTCCTGGACTTGCTTTGTAGACCAGGTTGGCCTGGAACTAACAGCGATCCACCTGCCTCTGCCTCCCAAGTGCTGGGATTAAGGGCGTCTGCCACCATGCCTGGCTGAGCTTTAGGTTTTATCCCTGCTAAACTGGAGCTTTAAAAATCATAAACATAGTCCATAAAGAGAGTGGGAACATTTTGACCTTTCTACGGTGTACCAGAATAGAGCATAACAGTTTCTTGTATGACTTAGTTTGTAAAAGGTCTGTAGCTTATATAAATCTAGAGCCATATCATAGATTAGTAACATTAATAAAACAACAGGATTTTGAGGCAGTGATTTTAATCTTTTGAGAATGAAGATACAGCATAATAGCCAAGTTCTAACATTGTAAACCATTGAATGTCTCTAAAATTAATATAGGCCAACTTGGCCAGATGTGTTGGTGCACTTGGGAGGCAGAGTCAGGCGGATCTCTGAGTTTGAGGCCAGTCTGGTCTACAAAGAGAGTTCCATGATAGCCAAGGCTACACAGAGAAACCCTGTCTCCAAAAAACCAAACCAAACCAATATGTGTGTGTGTGTGTGTGTGTGTGTGTGTGTGTGTGTGTGTGTAGAGAGAGAGAGAGAGAAATTAATCAGTTATAAGCCCTACCCCATGGCATCAGAAAGGGTATAGGAGGGTTAGAAAAAAGTCAGTACAAGCTGACTATGTGGATTGTCAAGTGCTTGCCAGGGACCAAGGGCAGATGCTCCAGAGGGCACAATTTCCACCTAGTGCTAAGATTTTTCAATGTGGGAGAAAGAGATAGAAGAGTCTGTGTTGGTAGAAGAGGGAATATCACCCAGGGAAAGGGTCTGAAAGAAGGGCAGTGAAAATGGCCAGCCATTGCTCCTCATGCCCACTAGTGCGGAATATAAGAATGTAGTAATCAGCGAACCAGAAAGCAAATCTGTTGTGGACAAGCATAGAAGGGATGCTGGTGTGGCAGGACAACGGGGAAAGCCCCACCTTGCCCACATAGCACCAATGTTAAAATAATGATTAATATGCCATGTGACAGAGTTGGTATAAAGGAGGTGGAGAGAGGAGAGAGGTGCTCAGGATAGAGAGATGAAGAAAGACAAAGAGAGGGCGTGTAAGAGAGAGTGTAAGAGAAAGAGGAGCTAAGGATGCTGGTGGTGTCTTCCTATCAGGTACACAGCTGGCAGGCACCTGGCAGTGGTGGCAAGTCATGATGTCAGAGGTTGCTAGGGCCTTAAAAGGCAGGCTAATGGGACCACCTGTATGCTGACAACTTCAACATACAAGGTTGGTTGCCCCAACTGCACAGGATGCACTGGGTCACATGTAGGTGGGAGACATGCAGACAGAAAGTACAACAGGGTGTACGCTTTGCCTCCTTGGACAAATTGAGAAAATACTTAGCCTTGTGAGTTTGTCCTTTATAGAAATCTGACTGACTTAATTCAACACCAGTCTCTGGGAATCCTGGGTATGGACCTGGCTAGTGTCCATCTTCCTGGCCAGTACTAAACAAAGCTTGTTTTAATCGGGCAATCACGGATTTGGTCTCTCCTCACAATTTCCAGGCTTAATAGTAGCTTCAACCTACTAAATAGAGTGCAGTCTTAGTTAGTTTGTCCCGAGAATGTGAGGGAAAATAAACGTCCATTCTCTTGTAATGACTCCTCAGCAAGCAGAAGTCATTTGATCTGTTGCTTAGGTTACAGGGCCACAGAACCAGCCAGAGCAAGACAAAAACAAGGGCAGTCCCACATTTCTGGTTGTTGAGAAAGATGTCACTTAGATGCTGTCTCCTCAAGGAAAGCAAGACTTCCGACTCAAAACCCTTCAGGGAATTTTTATTTTAGGAAACAAAAGGACAAGAGCATCACGTCTGCTCATTCGACTTCTAAGTTAAAGTCTAGATGTTGGTGAGCCTGTGCCAGTTACTACCCGAGGGTGAGGGAAGGAGAGTGTCAGATGTGAAGATACGTTAAAATGATTTTTCTTCTCAATGTTGTGACTAAAATCTGGGCTTTGAGCATGCTGGGAAAGTGTTCTGCCACTGGGCTACACTCCTCAACCCGATGTCAAAATTTATATTCACAGCTTTTAGAGATAATTTAATGTTCTTTATCACTATGATCCTTGTCGTTGTGTTTTCTGAGACTTTTCCAGCCGCCCCCCCTTTATTAAATGCATTGGACCATATCCAACTGCCTAAGCCAAATTCAAGGTTCTTTTCCCCCACAAAAATATGAATTTATATTATAGTGGTCCTCCTCCCCACTGCCCCTTCCCGCTTTCTCTAATAATCCTGTATTATTACTCCCACTCTACAGCAGAGAAGGATGGCCCAAAGACTTCCTCCTCCAACTTACTCACAGGAAAGAATAGAAACAGTTCAACTCCTGGGCCAGCACAAAAGCCAGGACTAGTCCCGGGCCAGCAGCATAGGTGCTTTTCTGCAATTCGGTTTTATTATTTTTGATTCTGCTCTTGCTGCAGAAACTGTCAGTTGTCTGACATTGGCGATACTCAGTTATTGTTCCAAAGTTTAATTCCAGTTCAGCTGTTTGGAGGGTCTGAGTGGCCACAGGAGAACGTTTTATAGAACTCCTTGTTTGGTGCATTGGCAATTTGCTCAGGAAATGTGAGTCAGGCTCCCTCCCTCCCTCTCAGAAAAATAGCTTAATTTATCTCCTCTAAGCTGAGGCATGTCCACAAATATGACTGTCCCACTTGCCCCTACCTTGGTACAACACTCCCAGGCACCACGGCGGGAAACAGGCGTTTATCTTAGGTACTTAAGAGAGAATACTTAAGGTAATTTTTAAAAACCTCAAACAAACCCTGGGACAAATGGCTGAGGCGCCTATTTAATATATCAAAGTGGACCGGCTGACAGGTTCTCCCAGCATCCCTCTGTCTGTTACAGGGACTTCCTGGCTAACCCCATTCCCTAGATTTCTCCTGCTCAGGGGCTGGAATGTCCTTTTCTCCAGCTGCCCTTCCTAATGTAATCCAACCTTTTTGGCTACTGACCTTTTTACTGTACTCTCTTTTGGGCTTCCTGGCTGCTGCACCTAGTTCCCCCACTCTCCCTTCCCCTCACTGTCACTCTCCCTTTTATGTAAAGCTTTCTCCGGGCTGGAGGGATGGCTCAGAGGTTAAGAGCACTGACTGCTTTTCCAAAGGGTCCTGAGTTCAATTCTCAGCAACCACATGGTGGCTCGCAACCACATGGTGGCTCACAACCACCTCTAATGTGATCTGATGCCCTCTTCTGGCCTGCAGATGTACATGCAGGCAGAGCGCTGTATACATAATAAATAAATCTTTAAAAAAATAAAATAAAATAAAGCTTTCTCCTCCACCTGACTTAGAAGCAGTCAGGTTCCTTTCCTTTTTATTTTCATTCAATTTTAGGCAGTAAGCAGATATACTTTTAATATTAATCACTGGCATCATTTAAACAAATCCATGTATTCAGACAAAGTAATATGTGAACCATAATTTCATCGATGTTATTGCTTAAGATTAAGTTAAATAAAAAGTTTAAAAGTCTGCTGGGCATAGTGATGCATGCCTGTTTTTCCAGCACTTGGGAGGCGGAGGCCGGTGGATCACTATGAGTTCGAGGCCAGCCTGGCTACACAGAGAAACTCTGTTTTGAAAAAAAACAAAAAAAGAAAAAACAAAACAAAACAACAACAACAACAACAAAGTTAACAGTCCAAGGAACACAGGAAGGAAAATGGTTGTTAGGCAGACACAGCACTAGCAGTGTCTGAAAACAGTAGCTGAGCAGTTCTGCCGCTCTGAGTAGTGCATGGACAGCTGCTGTTTCCGGAAACCTTGTCCAGTTAAAGCACCCTAGGATTGGTCCCCGGCAGAATGCTTTCACATTCAGCCTGGCTACTGAGCAGCTCTGTGCTTTAAGCAACTTCACAAACCTCTAAATCGGTATCCTCATTTGTAGCATTAAGGATAAATTCCATCATTACCTTCTTCACAGAAACTGAGATGTCAGATTTCAGTCAGGGATTTATAGTGAGTATAGCTCGTGTTCATTAGAAATCACACCCTACCGGATTCCTTCTTATCTGTGTCTCCTCACTCTTACTTATCTCATTTATTTTATATAAACAATCTAAGCCGGGTGTGGTGGTGCACGCCTTTAATCCCAGCACTCTTGAGAGGCAGAGGCAGGTCGATCACTGTGAGTTTTGTAGGGGCAAAATTAATGCCATAGTCTATATGTAATTTATATTCTACAATTAATGCCATGGTCTGTGAGAAAGTTGTCCTCCAGGTGATTCCACTACTTCCTGCATTCTGGGAAAGACCGCTCACTGCCATAAACTAAATCTGCCTGCACTCTCCAGAAGATACAATTAACACCCAATGATCCCTGGAGATCCAGCCTCCTGGACCCAGCCTGCCTAAAGGATTTATTCAGTTCTCTTACACGAGAGAGGCTGGGTATATCAACAATACTTGCTCACCAGGGAAGCAAAAAACCAGAATTGACCAATCCAGGAAGCTCAGCAGTCCCTATATGGCACTGAAGGTCTGGAAAACCCCAGGCATATTAAGTTTATGTTGAAATGCCGAAGAAACTGCAGCCTGATGCCAGCCAGGGACCACAGCAGCCTTGGAAGGCAGATGTATCCATGCTGCTATTTCTGTGGATTCTTTTTTTTTTTTTTTAAATCTGAGCTGCCCCTTTGAAGCTGCCATACACATTGCTGTAAGGTGCAGATACATGTTTAACAGTCAGCTTTCAAAAACAAATCTGGTAGTAGACATGGCTCATCAGTTAAAAGCACTGGCAGTTTTTCCAGAGGACCTGGCTTGGATTCTCAGCATACTCTTCTCAGCTCACAACCATCTGTCACTCCCATTCCAAAGGATCCAGCACCCCTTTTCTGGTCTCTGAGGGCACCAGGCATGCACATGATACACAGACATACATGCAAGCAAAACACTCATACACATAAAATGAAATCATAATAAAAAAACAAATCTGAAAGCTAATGTTTATATGCATGTGTACCATATTTTACTAGTTTAAAGTAGGATTGACCTGCAATTTACAAATTAGTATGCAAATTACAAAGTCATTTTGGCTAATTGCTTTTTATGCAGTGATTTCATTTACTCTCAAAGAACTTAAGTATCTGCAGCCAATTCGTGGTTGCAAAAAGCAAAGGCTTGTAATTCCTGCCTGAATGTTGGTTGATGTTTTTATTCAAGTTAAAGGGTAGGATAAAAGTGGTATAGAAAGAGGAAAGGTAGGACTTCACATTTGTCTGTATAGGAGTTATTCTCCTCTGAATGCTGAGAAATATTAAAAAAAAAAACAAACAAATAAAACTTTTGTTTCTTTAATACTGGAAGAGAGCCAGGAGTGGTGGCACACACCTTTAATCCCAGCACTTGAGAGGCAGAGGCAGGTGAATCGCTGTGAGTTCGAGGCCAGCCTGATCTACAAAGTGAGTCCAGGACAGCCAAGGCTACACAGAGAGACCCTGTCTTGGAGGTTCGGGGGGTGAGGTGAGGGGGTGGGGGGAACTAGAAGAATGTCTCTGTGATGGGCCACCTGTTTATATTGGGGTCTAATAACCATCAGCTTAATGGTACCCAGACAGGAATTATCATCTAGTTAAGATATCAGTGATGCTGAGAGCCAATAACAAAATTACTATCTAAATGGAGTCTTGAAATGGATGAAGCACTAGTCATTTATTTCATCTCATCTCCCCCTTTTGCAGTGTTTCTTTGAGTACAGCCAGGAATGGTTTGTATGGAAATAAGTTTTGTTTGTTTGTTTTTTTAAAATTTTTTTAAAATTTATTTTATTAATCTATTCTTGTTACATCTCTATGGTTATCCCATCCCTTGTATCCTCCCATTCTCCCCTCCCTCCTATTTTCCCCTTATTCCCCTCCCCTATGACTATTCCTGAGAGGGATTACCTCCCCCTGTATATGCTCATAGGGTATCAAGTCTCTTCTCAGTGACCTGCTGTCCTTCCTCCGAGTGCCACCAGGTCTCCTCCTCCAGGGGACATAGTCAAATGTTTTTTGTTTTGTCTTAAAGTTATTCAATGCCTCTTTGTTGCATAAACCAGTTACTTGCCCTGTCATATTGTACAACTATTTCAGTTAATGAATCTACCTGTTGATAATTCTGAGCCCAACTTTCTTAGTATGCCATTTTGTCCCACCCCTATGCCAGGAACTTTTCTTTTCACCTAACATTTCAGCCTTTGGCAGGGGTATAAGGAACTACACACACTCTTTTTTAACTACTTCCAGTTGAAAGTAGGGTGTTGCTCTCAGGGCCCAAGGAGGCTGAAAGACTAGCCAAAGATGGGAAATGGCGAGTTGACTCAGCTTAGGGGACAGGGATCAGTCGCATCAGTTAGAGTGGGTCACAGCAGCTTTAAGGAACTCTTCCTGGATGGTGTCTCTCAGCCAAGTAGAAACCTGTTGAGGTAGGTATGGACTAGGAACAGAAGCTAAAATATAAAAACTTAAAGCAAAGTCTTACATTTTGAACTTTCAGGTTCATAGTCCTAACAATTGTACTTAATAGATTATGGTCCTTAAACCTTTTTGAAATATGCTATATATGACTTCTAAAATGTTTAGGATTTCTACCACTCCTAACAGTAACATTTTAGGTTTCCAAGAACATGACAGGGCCCCCAAGGATGAATCCACCTGGATTGTGTAACACCAACCACTGGAGAAAAAAAAAGTAGCTCCATGTTTCTTCTGCTGCCTGGGTCTGCACAAACAGTGGACACTCTTGAGTTGCCTGTTATGTTCTGCCAGGTCAGGATCCCACTAAGCTGACAATAACCATGGAAAGGTGAGCTTCAGACTACAGACTTCGTAGGACATTCAAATGGCTGAGTTCATATGATGAACATTTTACAGAACATTGAACTAAAAAAAATACTTAATCCTAAGACTGTCAAATACAATCAATCTGAACATTGTGGAAAGTTTAGCAAAAATTGCTTAAGTTTTGTAACTAGTTTTACTGTATTCGAGTTAAATTATTTACTGTATTAGAGTTAAATTATTATTAGAGTCAAAATATTAATTAACTGTTTAGAGTTAAAATATTAAGAGAAAAAGGGGGACATAGAAATTGATATAGGAACAATAGTTAGTCAGTATATAGCTGGAAACTAGTAATTCAGATATACGAGAGATAGATGGTTTTCAAACACCCCAGAGATCAGTAGAATGTGGCATGTAAAGATGTTTAGTTAATTGGAGAATTTTTTTCACAATGAAAACATGTCAGCTCCTGGACGTACCCAATTTCAACTTTGAAGAAGATGAGCATCAAAAAAAAAATTCTCCTTTAGGAGATGAAGCCACTGGATAAGAATTTCCCTTGCTTCAACTACAGACAGAATACTGGACAAACTGGGTGCAGGAACTTTGTTAGGACAAGGTAGACAAGTCCTTCATTATACGTGCTTGAGAGAAAAGTCTGTTGGATACTCTGAGCCAGAAGGCTGAAGATGATGCTCCAACATTACAGAGATATCTTGAGTGAATGTCCACGCAGCTGACAGTGTCTATCATTTCTATAGTTTTGGAAACTGCTTGCCCTGTACGTCCTGTTTAGTCAGATAATATTTACCCTTCGAAGGTTTCAGATGGGTTTGAAGACAAAACAGTTATGCTCTTATAGCTAAACATAGTTGTTTAGGGTTCACAAAAAGGAGAGTTTTTGGTTGGTAATGCAAGTTTTGATACACATGATTCAGGTATGAAACTTTGGACTCACCAAGATAGGATAAATTGTAGAATACTTTCTCAAAGGTTGCCAAAATTAATGGACTAGAAATTATAAGTGTATTTTTTATCAGATAGTATATCCTATTTTGATGTTAGAGAAATAATAATTAATTTGGACAAAAAAAGGGAAAATGTTGCAGAATATTTGATCTCATTGTAATGGTTGAGATTGTGAGCTGTAAAAACCAGCATTTTGGTTGCATGGTTGAGCCCAAACTCCTTTAATCCAAGAATTCCTAATTTATTATAAGCAGGTAACTAAGGAGTGGTTCAGCCAGTCCCAGGAATCACCTTAAATCCAAGAGCTTTGTGTGTAAAGGATTATATAAATTTAACTAAAGGTAAAGAGGTGGAGCAAGAACCTAGCTGACAGGGATTAAAGGACAGGATTGACTTTGAGGTGAAAGTATTTAAGACAGCCAGGAGAAGAAAGAGCTTTTAGCTTTTCACAGTAGGGCTGTCCAGTAAGCTGGCAGACATTTCCCTTCTGGGCTGTGAGGTGATATGGCAAGCTGTTAGCTTTTGGCCTTTCAGCTTTCGGTGCCTTGGGCTTTCATATTTGGGTGTGTTTTTGTTGGTTAGTTTGATAGGTTGCTCTTTTTTTTGGTGTTTTGCTTGTTCTTTTGTTTTCGTTATTTATTTATTTACTTATTTATTGCTACATTTTCCTTCAGGACATGAGCTGGGTAGGAAGTTCCCCTGGGTGCTTTCTGGACTTTTGAGCTAGCAGGGCTTCACCCAGCATCTGGCTCCTGAGTCTTCCTCAGAAAACCTGAAGGATTGG
>OU015743.1:158136806-158154195 GCA_907169655.1 Acomys percivali
TGAAGAGCACTGGCTGTTCATCCAGAGGGCCTGCCTTCAATGTGATGACATCTGGTGCCTTCTCCCGACATGTAGGTTCATACCCTGGAACAATACTGTTTCCATAATAAATCAATATACTAATAAATAAATACACTGTAAGAATTGAACAAGAAAATACTATAGAAGGAAATTATTAGTTGCGATCAATTTTTTGTTGAAAGACTATATACTAATTTAACATAACAAATTGAAGCTGACTATAGGATGATTGAACAATGTTGTATGGCAGCTTGGGAGCTGGTAGAGGAGCCGGGAAAAACAACTATTTTGTTTACTAAATTATTGCAAGGACCTCTGGCTTGGTGGACAGCAGAACCGTTGTCTCAATCGGGTGTCAAAATCTTGGAATTCAAATTGGCCACTTCAAAAGGTTTATACAAAAATTGTAGAAATTGGTAAGTTACCTCAAATAAAATAAAGTGTGTGGTGGCTTGAGTGTGTGGGACCAGAAGGAGAGACAGGGAGTCTAAAACCCTATGTGGCTGACATACCCATTTATCTATGGGGAAGAAAGCTCTTACAACAATGAGGTAATCAGATTAAATTTTCTCCAATTACAGAGATACACAATGTTGAAACTACGTGTGAATTGGTATGGACTTCTTGGAAAGATATTAATGTAAGTGATCAGGGGAGCCCACAACCTTGCCCATTGTCCCATCTCAGGACTCTTCAGGTTTAGAGTGTCAAAATTTATAAGAGGGGACAGTGCTGAGATACCAACTGCCCTACCCCTAAAATGGATTTCAAACAGATCTGTATGACAGGAGCAGTGGCCCTTAACAAAAGAAAAATTGCAGGCTCTTCACTGTTTAGTGAAAGAGAAGCTGGAGGCTCAACACATCGAAAAATCTTCCAGTCCCTGGAATTCCCCTGTGTTTGTGGTAAGAAAAAAATCGGGTAGATGAAAAATGATAACGGATTTGAGGGCCATAAACAAGGTAATTCAACCCATGATTTCACTTCAACTTGAAATTCCTTTGCCTTCCTTGTTACCTAGGTCTTGGCATATAATTACAATTGATTTAAAAGATTGTTTTTTCAACATACCTCTACACGAGAAAGACAGAGAAAGGTGTGCTTTCTCAGTACCTACTCTAAACAGTAATTCTCCAATAAAGAGATATCGTTGGAAGGTACTTCCACGGGGAATGTTGAATAGCCCAACTTTATGCCAGTATTTTGTGCAACAACCTTTAGAAATAATTTGTAGTCAGTTTCTTCAATCTATCATTTACCATTACATGGATGATATTCTGCTAGCTGATTCTGATCCTAATTTTTTTAAAAAAAATGTTTTAGAAAGCACAAAGAATTTTGCCGTGCTGGGGATTACAGATTGCTGTACAAAAAATACAAAGAGAAGATTCAATTACCTATTTAGGCTATAAAATAACTGAACAAAAAATTCTAACACAAAAGGTAGAGATCAATTATAAACTCTTAATGACTTTCAAAAATAATTGGGAGATATTAACTGGTTAAGACCTACAATTCCAATGAGTTAAATAACTTGTTTCAAACATTACAAGGGGATTTAGATTTAAAGAGTCTAAGGTGTCTAACCGCTGAGACAGAAAAATTCTCGTGGAACAAAAACTTCAAAAGGCATATGTGGTTAAAATTTATCCTGAACTTGGTTGCTTTCTGGTGATTTTGCCTTCAAAACATTCTGTTACTGGGCTTCTTATGCAAAGAAAGACAGAATCATAGAATGGATATTCCTAGCAAATAAACAAAACAAAGAATTAAAAACATACATAGGAAAATTTTCTAAATTGATTACAAAGACCAAAATAAGGTTGCGCCAACTGTTAAAATTGGACCCAGTGGAAATTGTAGTGCCTCTTACTGATTCTGAGATTATGTCATTATGGGTAATTAATGAAGATTGACAAAGAGCTTGTAGTAACTATTTGGGAGACATTAACAATAGATACCCAAAAAACAAACAAAAACAGTTTATAAAAAGAACTAATTGGATCCTTCCAAATATTGTAAAAAGGTCACCAATCTCAGGGGCACCCACCTTCTTCACTGATGCAAATAAATCAGGTATGACTGGTTTTAAGTCTGATAAAATGACTAAGGTGATTAAAAGCCCATTTACATCAGTTCAAAAATCAGAATTGTATGCAATCCTTATGGTACTGCTATATTTTCCTGAATCTCTTAATATAATTACTGATTCTCAATATGCTGAAAGAGTTGTTTTACATATAGAAACTGCTGAATTTACTCCTGATAACTCAAAATTAACTACATTATTTAGAGAACTGCAACAGAAACAGAAATTATCCCTTGAATATTACTCATATTCAATCCCATACAGTTTTACCAGGTCAATTGTCAGAAAGAAATAAAGAAATCGACCAATTATTGATAGGTAATGTATTCAAAGCCTCAACATTTCATAACTAACATCATGTCAATGGTAAGAGATTGAAGAAAAGATTTCCTATCACTTGGCAACAAGCCAGAGAAATAATTAATAAGTGTCCTACATGTTCCTTATATAGTCAAATACCATTACCTGCTGGAATTAACCCTAAAGGTAACAATAGAAATAAAATTTGACAGATAGATATGTTTCATTTTACAAAATTTTTAAAAATGAGGTATGTACATCATACCGTCGATAGGTATTCAGGTTTTCAATAGACAACTGCCTTAAGTTCTAAAAGGGCCGACTGTGTGATTACTCATTTACTGAAAATAATGGCATTTAAAAAAATACCTGCACAAATTAAGACTGACAATGCTCCTGCATCTGTGTCCCTTAAGATGAAAAACTTCTTTATATATTATAATATAAAACATGTTACTGGCATACCTCATAACCCCACAGGACAAACAGTTGTGAAAAGAACTAGCTAATCGTACCTTTAAAAAAATGCTTATTAAGCAAAAGGGGAGGGTAAAGACACCCAGGAACTGATTAAATAATGCTTTGTTGACTCTAAATTTTCTTAATGTTAATGATGAAGGGACGTCAGCTGTGGAAAGACATTAGCTGATAAAAAAAAGACTGAAGAGCTGGAACAACCAATATTCTACAAAGATTTGTCAAGTATAAAATAGAAACCTACAATAGTTTTAAAATGGGGTCATGAGTATGCATTATATTTCCACAGGGAGTAAAACTATATGGCTACAAACCAAACTTATAAAGATTAGATCTGACCATATACCAATTGAATCTTAAGAGCTACCTGGTTCTTACAACTTGACATTGTTTCATACAGCTTAGAGAACTAATGCCTTCTTCTGGCCTGTTGGTGTACATACAGGTAGAGCCCTGTATTATTTGCAAAAAACAGGACAGTGCTAAAGACAAAACAGAGAGCCTGGGTGATTTAACCAAAAATAAATAAATAAATAAATAAATAAATAAATAAATAAATAATACCTCCGGCACCCCAAACAAGATGCCCCAACTGTTGTTTCCTTAAAAAATTATATATGTACTAATATTCCTATACTAATGATTTCAAAAGTTTGCTTACTTTCAACAAAAAACAGGACAACGTTAAAGAGAAAACAGACAGCCTGGGTGATTTAACCGCAAAAACATACCTCTGGCACCTCGAGCAAGGTGCCTCAACTGATGTTTCCTTTGAAAATTATATATGTGGAGGAGATCCAAGATGGTGGCGAGCAGTGTGGACTGTGTTTAGAAGCTCCAGTAAACAAATCAGGGAATTGCACAGAATTCTGAACCAGGAACACTGAGGTCCCCACACCACGGCATTAGGAGTGCTCCACGGTTCAAAGGGACCAGGGTGCAGAGGACCTGAGTGCCCCTGCACTTGGTAGGAGCATGGATTTTCTCAGATCAGAGTGGTAGCGGCAGTAATGGCGGCAGCGGTGGTGGTGGCGGCAGCGGCGGCGGCAGCTGAGGTTTGCAACTCGGAACCCTCTGGTGGAGGCGATTAGTGTGGTGGCCGGTGGGAGTTGCTGTGGGAGAGGGGACCCTGGGCAGGATTTGGGACGCGCCACATGGTGCCCTGAGACCCAAAATGGACTCGGCGTGCAGTTCGGCCCCTGAGTCCCAAGCTCAGCTCACCGCACAGTTCCGCCGTGGAGATGCAGGCTCAACTCAGTGTGCAGTTCTACTGCTGAGATGCAGGCTCAGCTCAGCACGCAGTTTTGGTCCAGAGTCCTTAGCTGGACTTGGCAGGCTGGTTGGGCCCAGAGACTATAGCTTAGCTTTTCGCTCAGTCATGGCCCTGAGACTCTGGTTGGACTCTCTGTGCAGTTTAGGCCCAGAGCCCCTGGCTGAATTCAGTGTGCAGTGTGGGTCCAGAGTCCCTGGCAGAGCTCGATACGCAATTCCACTCCTGAGACTCTGGCTGAGCTCAGCATGAGGTGTGGAGCCAGAGTCCCTAACTGTGCTTGGAGGGCAGGTTGGGGCCAGAGACTCTAGCTGAGCTTGGCAGGCATTTGGCCCCAGAGAACCTAGCTGAGCTCACTGCGTGGGTTGAGCCTGGAGTCCCTGGCTGGTCTTGGTGAACAGTCCCAGCCCTGAGACTCTGACTGGACTGGGCAGGAAGTTTGGGTCCTGAGACTCTAACTGAACTCGGTGAGCTCAGTGTGCACTTTGGGCCCAAGACCCAGGTTGGACTCAGTGCTAACTGGACTAAGTGTGTGGAATAGGCCCTGAGACCCATTTGGGCCCAGAGACATGAACTGGACTCAGTGTGTGGACGGTTTGGGCCCTGTGACACTAACCTGGACTCTGCAAGCAGTCTGGGTCTTGATATGCTACCAGGAACCACAGACCAGCAGAGCACCAAAGCTCCAGGACTAAGGAATTCTCAGGGAGACAGGGAGTAGAGTGGCCATCAGACCACCTCCACCTGACCTGTGTCAGTCCCTGGAGAGCTCCGGTGCTTCAAGGGGACCCAGAAGGCTGTGGACGCTTTGACTTGTCCAAATGCACATTCAGAGAACCAGAATGATTGCAGGACCCACAGTACAGTGGAGCTGAGGATCACTGGATGTGAGAATCCAAAACGACAGGGCTAGCCTCCTGCCATCCATGTCAGTTAAGCATCAGAGCTTCTGGCCTATGGAAATTATGAGAAAAAAGGTGAATCTATCATCAGACACCCTCTATCTAACTCTGGAAGCTACCCAACAAAAACAGAGATGGCAAGATGTCTAAAGCACAGTGGAAAAGCATATGAAAAAAACCCAAACAATATGTCGTCTCCAGCTATCCCAAAGGCAACAACCCAGAGAACTCAAACACAATGGAAATACGAGAACATGACCTCAAATACTTAGTAATGATGATGATAATGGAGGAAACAAATAAAATTCATAATCAAATGCAGGAAGATGCAGCCAAACAAGTAGAAGACATAAAAGAAGCCAGTAGAGAGGCACTGGAAAAAATTTCAGGAAAATACAAACAACCATATGAAGGAAATAAATAAAATTGTTCAAGCTCTGAAGGCCTATAAAGAGGCAATGGAAGAAACTCAGGAATATACAAACAATCAGATGAAAGAAATAAAAAAAATCAGTTCAAGATCTGAAGATGAAAATGAATTCAATGATAAACACACACAGGCAGAATAAAAATGGAAATGTGAGACCTCAGAGAAGAAGGCGAGCAACACAGAGGTGAGGTTTTTTAACAGAATCCAAGAGATGGAGGAATGAATCTCAGGTCTAGAAGATACAATTACAGCTCTTGAAGCAACCATTAAAGAAAATGCTAAATCTGGAAAAATCCTGACACAAAACATCCAAGAAATCAAGGACATCATGAAAAGAAGAAATCTGAGGATAATAGGCATTGAAGAAAGAGAAGATATCAGACTCCAAGACACAGAAATTATTCTCAACAAAATCATAGAAGAAAACTTCCCCAATCTAAAGAAAGAGATGCCTATAAACATACAAGAGGCCTACAGAACACCAAATAGAATAGACCAGAAAAGAAAAACTGCCCATCACATAATAATCAAAACACAAAACATACAGAATAAAGAAAAAATATTAAAAGTTGCAAGGAAAAAGGGCCAAATAACATTTAATGGCAAACCTATCAGAATTACACCTGACTTCTCAGCAGATACCATAAAAGCCAGAAGGGCCTGGGCAGAGATCCTGCAAACCCTAAGAGACCACAGATGCCAGGCCAGACTACTTTACCCAGCAAAACTATCAATAACCATAGATGTAGAAAACAAAATGTTCCATGACAAAAACATATTCAAACAGTACCTATCCAAAAATCCAGCTTTACAGAAGGTACTAGAAGGAAAACTTCTTTCCAAAGGGACACGCTACAACCAAAACAGCACAGGAAATAGATAACTATACCATGGCAAAAACACAACTACACAAATGCTTGACTGGAACCAACATCAAAATTAAGACTCTTAACAGTCACTGGTCATTAATATCTCTCAACATCAATGGCCTCAATTCTCCAAAAAAAAAAGGACACAGACTAACTGAACAGATTCATAAACAAGATCCAACATTCTTCTGCATCCAAGAAACACATCTCACCCATAATGATAGACATTACCTCAGGGTAAAAGTTGGAAAAAACTATTCCAAGCAAATGGTCACAAGAAGCATGTAGGTGTAGCCATTTTAATATCGAACAAAATAGACTTTCAACCAAAATTAATCAAAAGGAATGAGGAAGGACACTTCATACTCATCAAAGGTAAAGTCAGCCAAGATGACATCACAATTCTGAACATCTATGCTCCCAATACAAGGGCACCCACATTTGTAAAAGATCTGCTAATGAAGCTTAACCCACACATTGATCCCCACAAAATAATAGTGGAAGATTTCAACACCTCAATCTCAAGGAAAGATAGGTCATTGAAACAGAAACTAAGCCGAGAAATAACATCATTAACCAATGCCATAGGTCAATGGATCTAACAGATATCTATAGGACTTTTCACCCAAACAAGTAGGAATATATCTTCTTCTCTGCACCCCATGGAACCTTCTCCAAAATTGATCACATCGTAGGTCACTAAGTAAGCCTCAACAGATACAAGAGGATTGAAATAATACCCTGTATCCTATCAGATCATCATGGTCTTAGGCTGCAATTCAACAACAACAGAAATAACAAAAAGCCTACACTCACATGGAAACTAAATAATTCTCTGCTAAATGACACCTGGGTCTGGGAAGAAATAAAGAAAGAAATTAAAGACTTCCTGAAATTCAATGAAAATGAAGGAACAACATACCCAAATTTGTGGGACACATTGAAAAGAATGCTAAGAGGAAAATTCATAGCTCTAAGTGCCTTTACAAAGAAATTGGAAACATTGCACATAAGCATCTTAACGACATAGCTGGAAGCCCTAGGAAAAAAAAAGAAGCAGAAACATCCAAGAGGAGTAGATATCTGGAAATAATCAAACTCAGGGCTGAAATTAATAAATTAGAAACTAAGAAAACATTCCAAAGAATCAACAAAACCAAGAGCAGGTTCTTTGAGAAAATCAACAAAATAGACAAACCATTAGCTAAACTAACTAAAAGGCAGAGAGACACCATCCAAATCAACAAAATCACAAATGAAAAGGGAGACATAAGAACAGACACTGAAGAAATACAAAGAATCACAAGATCCTACTTTGAAGGCATATATGCCACAAAATTTGAAAATCTAAGGGAAATGGACGATTTTCTTGATCAATTTCACTTGCCAAAATTGAGTGAAGACCAAATAAACAAGATAAATAGTACCATTTACCTTACAGAAATAGAAGCAATCTCTGATAGTCTCCCAACCAAAAAAAAAGCCCAGGGCCAGATGGTTTCAGTGCAGAATTCTACCAGACCTTCAAGGGTGTGCTAATACCGATATTCTTCAAGCTACTCCATAAGATAGAAATGGATGGAACATTACCAAATTCATTCTATGAGGCCATCGTCACATTGATACCTAAACCTCACAAAGACCCAAGAAAGAAGGAAAATTTCACACCAATTTCTCTTATCAACATTGATGCAAAAATACTCAATAAATCCTTGCAAAATGAATACAAGAACACATCAAAGATATCATTCACCATGACTAGGTAGGCTTCATTCTAGACATTCAGGGATGGTTTAATATCTGGAAATACATCAATGCAATCCACCATATAAACAAACTGAAAATAAAAAACCACATGATCATCTCCTTAGATGTAGAGAAAGCATTTGATAAAATCCAACACCCATACATGTTTAAAGTTTTAGAGAGATTGGGGATACAAGGCACTTTCCTCAACATAATAAAAGCTAGATACAGCAAGCCAATAGCCAAAATCAAATTAAATGGTGAGATACTCAAGGAAATTCCTCTAAAATTGGGAACAAGGCAAGGCTGCCCACTCTCTGCATATCTCTTCAATAGAGTATTTGAAGTTCTAGCCAGAGCAATAAGACAACAAAAGGAGATCAAGGGTATCCAAATGGGAAAGGAGGAAGTCAAATTATCCGTATTTGCAGATGATATGCTAGTGTACATAAGTGACCCTCAAAATTCCACCAGAGAACTCCTACAGCTGATAAACACTTTCAGCAAATTGGCTGGATACAAAATTAACTCAAAAAAGTCTGTAGCCTTCCTATACACAAATGACAAGCTTGCAGAGGAAGAAATTAGGAAAGCCATACCCTTCACATTAGCCACAAGCAATATAAAATATTTAGGATTTCTCTAACCAAGCAAGTGAAGGATTTGTTTGAAAAAAAAAATCAAAACTCTGAAGGAAGAGATTGAAGATGACATGAGAAGATGGAATGATCTTCCTTGCTCATGGATCAGGAGAATTAACATAGTAAAAATGGTCATCTTACCAAAAGCAATCTACAGATTCAATGCAATCCCTATCAAAATACCTACACAACTTTTTAAAGACATTGAAAGTTCAATTCTGAACTTCATATGGAAAAACAAAAAACCCAGAATAGCTAAAACAATCTTGTACAATAAAAGGTGCTGTGGAGGAATCTCCATACCTGATCTCATGCTGTACTATTAAGCAACAGTATTTAAAACAGCATGGTACTGGCACAGCAACAGGCTGGTTGATCAGTGGAATCGAATCAAAGACCCAGATACTAATTCACACACATATGGTCACTTGATTTTTGACAAAGAAGCCAAATCTAGTCAATGGAAAAAGATAGCATCTTCAACAAATGGTGCTGGTCTAACTGGAGGTCTATGTGTAAAAAAATACAACTGGACCCATATTTTTCACCTTGCACAAAACTCAAATCCAAGTGGATCAGAGACCTCAACATAAAACCAGAGACACTAAATCAGTTAGAAGAAAAAGTGGGGAAGAGCTTGGAACATATTGGCACAGGAGACAACTTCCTGAACAGAACAGCAACAGCCAAGGCCTTAATGTCAACAATTAATAAATGGGACCTCATGAGGTTGAGAAGCTTCTGTAAGGCAGGAGACACTGTCAAGAGAACAAAGCAACAGCCTACAGACTGGGAAAAGAGCTTCACCAACCCTACATCTGACAAAGGTCTAATATCCAAAATATATAAAGAACTCAAGAAATTAAACACCACCAAACCAAATAATGGGGCTTGAGAACTAATTGAGAATTCTCAACAGAGGAATATCAAATGGCTGAGAAACACTTAAAGAAACACTCAACCTCTTTAATCATCAGGGAAATTCAAATCAAAACAACTCTGAGATTCCATCTTACACCCATCAAAATGGCTAAGATCAAAAATTCAAGAGACACCATATGCTGGCGAGGATGTGGAGAGAGAGGAACACTCCTTCATTGCTGGTGGGAATGCAAACTAGTACAGCCACTTTGAAAATCTATCTGGCCCTATCTCAGAAAACTGAGAATAATGCTTCCTCAAGACCCAGCTATTCTACTCCTTGGAATATACCCAGAAGATGCTCCAGCACACAACAAGAACATTTGCTCAACCATGTTCATAGCAGCCTTATTCATAATAGCCAGATCATGGAAACAGCCTAAGTGTCCCTCAGTAGAGGAATGGATAAAGAAACTGTGGTACATTTACACTATGGAATTCTACTCAGCTATTAAAAATAAAGGAATTCCTGAAATTTATGGACAAATGCATTGAACTAGAAATGATCATAATGAGTGAGTTAACCCAGAAGCAGAAAGACTCAAATGATATATACTCACTTATATCTGCATACTAGCCCAAGGGGCATGTCCCATGAAAATCTTCACTTACCAGGAAACTGGAACAGAGTGGAGGACATCCTATTGGGACTCTAGATGAGAGAAGCATGGGAGAATAGCAAAGTAGAAGGATCCAGTGGGTCCTAGAAACCTACAAGAAGAACATTATGATAGGCAGATTTGGGCCCAGGGGTCCTGCTCAAACTAAGGCTCCAGCCAAGGACAATACAGACCGTAAACTTCAAACCCCTACCCAGATCTAGCCAATGGACAGGACATTCTCCACAGTTGAGTGGAGAGTGGAGTCTGACTTTCACATGTCCTCTGGTGCTTCATATTTGACAACATCCCCTGGATGAGGAGGCCTGGTGACACCCAAAGGAAGGATAGCAGGCTACCAAGAAGAGACTTGATACCCTATGAGCATATACAGGGGGAGGAAGTCCCCCTCAGTCACAGTCATAGGGGAGGGGAGTAAGGGGAAAATGGGAGGGAGGGAGGAATGGGAGGATACAAGGGAGGGGATAACCATTGAGATGTAACAAGAATAAATTAATAAACTAAAATAAAATTTAAAAAATTATATATGTACTAATATATCTATACTAATGATTTCAAAATTTTGCTTACTTTCAAAACAAAAAACAGGACAATTATCAAGATCGAACTTCTGCCTCTGGTGCTTCTGTTTCCTCCAAAAATTATATACATATTAACACTAAAACAGCTAGCCAAAGGGATGGATCCCAAAAAGACTGGACAAAAACAGATACAGTTAGCTTTTCCAGCACTTGGCCAATATATTATTTTTCTAGGGTACCCAAAAAACATTTTTCTCGTAAACAACATGAAGTAATTTTGAAAACACGATGCCCCTATTCCAATTAGGTGGGTTGGGTGGTTTTGGCGGGTTACCAATACTCATTTTTGCCTAAGAAAGTTAGTTACAATTAATAAAATTTTCATTTGGAGATTTCTTTCTTCTATCTCTCTTTCTCTCTAATCTTCCTATCCCATCTAATATTAAGAAAAAGGGGGGAAGGAAAAGGGGATATAGGTTAAAGGAAGGGAGGATATAGGTTTATAGAATAAAAGGTAGATTATTGAATCTACTAGCTTCATTGTTGTCTTACATGAATAACGTTTCCCAGCATTCCAGGAAGTTACCTGTCCTTGGGCTTGTGGGGCTTACAGGCTAGAGGCATTTTTGTTTTATAGCTGTCTTAAGCACAATAATTTAAACTTAAAACATAACTTTAGCCATCACACTATCATGATGGCTCTGCCTCTGTCATTTTTTTTTTTCATTTTGGAAGCTGCTAACCTGTACTTCCGGTTTACTCAGGTAATTATGTTTTATCCCTTCTCAAGTCTCTGATGGAATTGAAGACCAATTGAAGACAGTTTAGTCTTACAATTAAGCTTAGTTGTTTAGGGGTTAAGATGTTTTTAGATCTATAGATGTCTTAAGTTGATAGAGATGAGATATGATAGATATTGATTTACATTCAGAATTTTAGACTCACCAAGATAAGAAAGATGTTTTCTTAAAGACTGACAAATACAAATAGTCAAAAAACTTTACGAATGTAACATTTATATACTTCTCAATTGCTTTGTGATTCTTCTTGCTGTATATAGTTTACTTTATTTATGTGTAATAATATAAATGTATATAAGACCAGAGTTTAATCCCAGCACCTACATGGGAAAAAGAGAGAATCAGCTCGGACATGTTGTCCTCTGACCTCTCTACTCATGTTTATGCATGTGCATACACACAATAAATCAATTAATGTCAAAATGGCATTTTGAACATACTTTGAGTTGTTACAATAAAAGAAAGATAATATTTTGTATTTCTTTTAATTGAATTAGAATGATGCTCAGGTTTCTGCAATGATAGTAGTACATAAATTAAAATTTTAAGCATTTGTATTGTAAAAATGAGTGAAGTGGAGATGATGCTTCAGAAAGCCCCCAGAGCTTGGGTTAGAATGTTCCCTAATGTCCTGTGTTTGTCCAACTTTCTGTACACCCAGCATAAGACAAGGAACATCAGCTACAACAGTATAGTGCAGTTCAGGTAAACGGAGTTTCTAAGGTTTTTTAAAAACACTTCTATCAGGTAGGCTTGGTGGCACTGGCCTGTAATCCTAGCATGCCAATGTGGAGGCAGGTGGGTCTCTTCAGTTTGAAGCCAGAGCAGTTTACAGAGAAAATTCCAGGACAGCCAGGGCTACACAGAGAAATCCTGTCTTGGAAAACAAATAAACAAAAACCAAACCAAGACAAACAAACAGAAAGCCCATTTTTATTATTTTACCTATTTCTCCCTTTATACACCAAATCTATTAAGTATTATTAAAATATTCAAGCCAGATACAAAGGACTGAAACTGTAAACTCAGTGAGAGAGCAAATGGAAGCATAAGACTCTGCGCTTGTCCTCCAGGGTTCATTTCCACTCTCAAAGTAAAGGAAGGAAAGAAAAAAAGAAAGGAAGGAAGAAAGAAAGAAAGAAAGAAAAAAGAAAGACAGGTATATGTTAAATTGTTGGGTCCAAATGTTTTTCTTTCTCTTTTTTTTCCATGTTCATAGATAGAGGATTTTTGTTTGTTTGTTTGATTGATTTTTAAAAATTATATATATTCCTTTACAGACCTCTGCTTCCTCTCCTCCTGGTCATTCACTCTCCCTCCCCCCTCTTGTCCTCAGAAAAAGGGGGCAGACCCACTCCACCCCAGCACATCAAGATGCATCAGGACTGAGCTCTTCTTCATCCACTGAGGCCAGGCCAGGCAAGACAGTCTAGTTAAGGAGAAGCAGGCAACAGAGTCCGTGTCATAAATAGCACCCACTCAATTTACTAGGGGACTCATATGAAGACCAAACTGCCCATAAGCTACATATGTGTGGGAGGGCCTAGGTCCAGTCCATGGTGGTGCTTCCGTTTCTGAAAGACCCCATGGGTCTAGGCTAGTTGACTCAGTTGGTCTTCTTGCAGCAGTCTTGTCTCCCCCCCACAGCCCCCTGTTCTTTCTTTCCTTCCCTCCCACTCTTCCACAGGTCTCCCCGAGCTCCACCTCATGCTTAGCTGTGAGTCTCAGCATCTGTTCCTGGAAAGATTCAAAACCTTTCTGAAGCAACATCCTTCATCCTTCATCCCTTCTGGCCCTCCCCAGGCTTTGCTGTTCTTCTCCCTAGAGTCTTTACTGGACCTCTGTGGCTGGGCTCAGTGACTCTGCTTGCATTCTCAGTGCTTCGAGAAAATAATATTACTCCCACTGTCACACAAGAAGAAACACCAAAGCAAAAGGGATCTGGCAAGATGATTTACTTTTTCAAGGTTTAGAAAGGAACCAAACTAGGCAAGTGAGCAACCATACCAGAGTAGAAAGCTCAATTTAGCTTCTATTCTAATGCTGAGTAGTAACAATGTCTCACCCCATTGGTGGTTTCTCTGCGTAGCCTTGCCTGTCATGGACTCATTTTGTAGACCAGGCTAGCCTCAAACTCACAGAAATCTGCTTGCCTCTGGCTCCAGAGTGCTGGGATTACAGGTCCTGTTTTGGGGATGATAGGCCATATGACCAATGTTCAGCCATATTATCCAAGTCTGCACCTTTAAGTCTGTCTTTCCCAGAGCTTACCTTTCACCAGAAATTAGCTGACCCTGTTGTGAGTCAGCAGCTAAAGACAGATAGGGATGGAGCTACCCTGTTGTGAGTCAACAGTTAGACTAAAGCTAGATGAAGACAAAGCAAGATACCCATGTAGCATGACCCTGCCTGGAATTCCCTATGTTTTGAGAAGAACCCGCAACTGCATTACTATAGTGATATGCTTCCCTGCCTTCAGAATTATAAAAGCTGTTGCCTGACTAATAAAGTTGAGAGCTTGATCAATGAGACTTGCTCTCCTTCCTTGTGTCTTGCATTTCTCAACAGGTGACCTCCCTGTAGATCGGGGCAATTGGCTCCTAACAACCGGCTTGAGGAATGGGGGGGGGCACCCGTCTGTCGCTCTTAAAGGACCAGCCGGTTACCCTAGATAGCCACGGAATACCCGCCCGTGAGACAGATCTGCTTTATCGCCAAGACGTCCCAATTGTGAGACAGATTGAACAAGGTAAGTGACGGTAATAATATGGGACAATCACTTAGCAAACATGAATTATTTATCAAGGGACTTAAAAGCTCCCTCAAGACACGAGGAACGGGGGGTAAAGAAAAAAGACTTAGTAGATTTCTTTCTCTTCATTAGTGATATTTGCCTTTGGTTTCCAAAAAAGGGCAGTGTGAATAAAAAACGCTGGAAACAGGTAGGGGATTGCCTTTGTGATTATTATAGGTCTTTTGGGCCCGAAAAAGGTCCCTATTACTGCCTTTTTCTATTGAAATTTGATTAATGATATCTTGTGTGTTATATACTTTCATGACAATATTAAAAATGTATTAGATAAAAGTAAAAAATTTCTCTTAAAAAAAAGAGAGAGAGAAAGAACACTTAGAAAAAGTCTGGGAAAATGTAAAAGTCGGCCTATCCAGTCCTCCCTTAAGGGCTCCTATTAAGGCCAAAAGCTGTAAATCTCCTCTGCCTGAAGAGTCCACTCCCAGACTGGGACTCTAATCAAGGAGTTAGGTAAAGTGGCCACCACTCTTCTTTGTCTGCCCTCTTTGTCTCTCTTGTCTCTCCGGTCTTTAGTTTCACTTTGAAGCTTGAGCATTTAAGTTAGTCACATTGTCAAGGTTGCTCTTTGCCTGTGACAGGAGATAGTGTACCTCCTGACAGGGAGGCTGGAAGACGTTCCTGACCTCCAGGAGGGACAGTCAACTCCCCTTCCACTTGGGAAGTGCTCTCGGCCCGCCTGATCACTGGGTCCGATCACTCACTTGGTTCTGGTTTTGGTGTAGTCCAGACTATTGTGTCTTTTTGGTGCTCTTTTCTGTTTTTGTTTATTTGTGTCTATTTCTGTGGACTTTCTTGCTATGAGACAGAAAGAATCAACCCCCTTGACTGTTATCTTAGAATACTGGACAGACTGATGGACTAGGGCACATAACTTATCCCTCATAGTGAAGAAAGACAAACCTGTCACTTTTTACTCTTGTCTTTGTCTGGTGTTTAAATGTTGTTTTATATATTATATTGTTATAGAAAAAAGAACAAAATTTCATCTGTTGGCTGTTAGTTCTAACTCATTTCAATGATTCACAAGAAAAAGAAACAACAAAAACTGATAAACTAGCTCTGTCCTTGGAGCTAGGCTGCTTGGATCAAACTGGCAGGAAGCCCAGGGCTGCCTGAACTCCTAATGATGTGCTCTAAACACAAGCCAGCCAAATCTCTCAAACATGGCAAGTGCAAGGTTACTACCCACAACAGAAAAAAATTAGGTGGTCCAAAAATGAGAGCTAATATGATGGGTCTTTCCAGGAACTGGGTAGTAAGCAGTGACCAGATAAAACCACTGGTAAGGTCTTTTTCAGTCCTAGTCACTCCTTGGCCTCCTTGGTGATGGGCTCTGAATAACTTTCACTGTAGAGCCTGTGCATTTTCCACAGGGGCTTGTGAGCAGAAACATCCTGGGCAGGGTGCCAACTCGGAGACTCCTAGTTTCTCTATTATCTTTCACAGGCTCTGCCTTTAGCATTTACCATTTAGGTGTGAGATCCTTTTAAATTATGCTATAAAATTAAAGTAACTTTTTGTATGTTTTATTATATGTTTGTTTCTAATTGGCTTTAAAGGTATAAATTTATTGTGTTCTGTATATCATGGTTAAAATCTTTAAAATATATAACAAATAGTTACACTTGTAATTTAAGGCCAGAGCCATTCTAACAGCAAATGAAATGAACCAACTTAAGAAACTGATCTTATAGACATATAGAAAATAAAATTTGAAAAAATGTTTCCTTAATAAAGATGTTAAAACTGTATCTCTAGCACGTATCTGTGAACTTTTATCTAAGAATTAATAATTTGCTTATTAAATATGATGTTTAAAATCTAAGTTCAAACTCTTGCTTAAAATATATGAGAGCATTACATATGTGATTCAATCCTAGTTCAAAGCACTATAAAAATCTGGTTTTAAGTTCTAAAAATCATGGTTACACTCTATGACTTCATTCTCAAACAAATGTAACAGGACTCATTTGCATTAATTATATTACAGTCAATATAAAATATTAATAACTTTAAATTTTTCTATAAATTATAAATTAAATATGTTAGTAACACTAAATAATTTTCTTTAAAAACAGTTGTATTCTATAATAATATGCCATATGGAAACCAAAAATGTTTCCAACCTCTATATTTATAGATCTCGATGATGAAGTAAAGAAACTCTAATTGAATGGTTATCATTTATGTAACCTGTCAAGGTCTTTTGTACATCAAAATAAAGGTATGTAAAACAAGAGATGCAAATTAATGCAGTGGATAAAATTGCCCAGTGGTTACTGTTTCCCTACATTAAAGACAAAGCCATTCCAGTAAAAAAAGAATGGGAATATTTGAGAATACAGAAAAATGTATGTTCTGACAAACAATGGTATATATTCACATATAAGTAGATATTAGCCCAATATGGATGCTGCTGAGAGACTCCACCCAGTGAAGTATTGAGACAAATACTGGAAATTATTGCCTAACTGTAGACAAAGAACTATGAGTTATATATATAAAGAGTGGCACAGATAAAATACAATAAACAAGTATTTAAGACTTTGGATAAGAGATCCAAGATGACAGCAAGCAGTGTGGATCATGTTAAGAAGCTCCAGTAAAAAATTCAAGGAATTGCACAGATTTCTGAACCAGGAACACCGAGGTCCGCAGACCACAGCAGCAGGAGTGCTCCACAGTTCGAAGGGACAAAGACTCAGAGGACCTGCGTGCTCGTGCACATGCAAGGAGAACGGATTTTCTCAGATTGGATACTGGGGTGAAGCCCTGCTAGCTTAGAGGGCAGAGAAAGCACCCAGGGGACTTCCTACCCAGCTCACGTCCTGAAAGAGAAAGATAAAAATGAATAAATAAATAAATAAATAAATAAATAACAAAAAATCCACAGACAAACAAACAAACACAGCAAAACAAACCTAAATCTCAAAGCCCAAAGCACCAAAAGCCAAAAGGCTAAAAGCCAAA